>NW_012192830.1:477227-504778 GCF_000504015.1 Erythranthe guttata
TGCATGTCTATGTATAAGATATATGTATGTATATATATGTATGCTCTATGTGCTATGTGTATTCGATAATACTTCAAGATTTTCATTGAGTCCTCAAAGACTCATATAGGTGTTGTATGTTTGTAGGTATACCCGATTTGGAGCCCGAAGAGTGAAGATGGGAATCGAGCTTGGGAATCGGAAGGAGATCGTATGGAGGGGTTGTGGATTGTGTTGGCTCTTAACTTAGTTATGTGGTTTTATTTGTATAATATGCTTGTAAAAACTTTTGATACGGTTTTAGGTATTTTCTACCGTTTGCTTCCTCCGATCGGTGGAAATTATTAAAAGACAATATGTGTAATAGTAATTAGGATTACCCCATTTTGGATATTTAATCGGTAATCCGTAGTATCTTGTAACCGAAAGCGAATTTTTACTATCTATATGCATGCACGCTTTTCGGCTAGTAACTTCTTCGTGTTTTCTCTCGATGTTTGAAAATTGTTTTCATACAGGTGCTCTGTTTAGAAAATCATAAAATTTTAGGAGTCTCTGCATCTCTCTGTTCTCATCATTGTGATAGATTTTTTGCATGATTTGGGTAGGTATTCAATTAGTTATGATTTATTTCTCACTACTGCACTGAAACAGGGTCATTCGAGTGTTTTCTGTTACAACTGGAGTTTTACCCACTCAAATGCCTTGTTTCCACTTGAAAAACGTTTTAAGCTTATGTTTCCGCCATGGGGTAAAATTGGGTAGTTTTGGGTCAGTGAGGAATTTATTATGAATTTACAAAACTCCTCCCCTGTTCTGGATTTTAAATTGAGTGACTATGGCATTTTATATATTTCTCTCAAATGGTCAAGAATCATTCAAAACTGTTTTAAATGAGTGATTTAGACCCATGGTAGATGGTATGGTATTATGTTGGGATTAGTTGCATGAGTATTTTAAGAGGAATTAATTTTTAAAGTTTCTACACTGAATCCGTCCGAATTTGCATTAGATCCATTATACCTAGTATTCTTCTAGTCTTGTATGTAGTATGCATTTAGGTTAATTGATCTATTAGGGTTTAGTATCGGGTGAGATCTCTCCCTCTTATTTAAGAAGAAATTTTTTTATGTAAATTTATATATCCACAATAATCATTTTAAAAAAGTCTTCCGTTGAGATTAAATATTATAAAGAATAATCGAGAGAGGGGTGTCACACCTTGGGTGGTATCAGAGCAACGATCCCGAAAATCTCCATACGACATAAGGATCTTCACGATTCTCAAAGCACGGCTCCAACTGAGCACTCGAGCAGGTATATGTTTTATGTGAATTCTTTAGGGCTAATGTGAATTGTTTGTGTATGTTTAAGTATTAAATGTCAGGAGCAAGAACTCGAGCTCAAAATGCCGCTAACGATCCTCACAATCAATCTCGTACCATCCAAGACCTCAGCGCCCTCGTCCGAGAACAAAATGAACAAATCAACCGCCTTGTTAACCTTCAAAACCGAAACCCTCCTCCACGTCCTTCACCACCTCCCCCACCAAGAAATACAGCCCCACAAGCCACCTATGAGCGATTCTTGAAAATGCATCCTACCAAATTCCACGGCGGCCCTAATCCAACTGTTGCCGAAGATTGGATCAAATCCCTTGAGGTCATCTTCGAATACATGGTGATGAACGACAACGACCGAATCCATTGCGCACTATTCTTGTTGAAAAACGAAGCCCGAAATTGGTGGGAAGGCGCAAAGAGTGGGATCGATCAAGCAAATACCACTTGGGAAGCTTTCAAAGTTCTTTTCTTCGAAAAGTACTTTTCCAAGAATGTCCGAGCACAGAAGCTTACGGAATTGCTCTAACTCAAACAAGGAAACCTAACCGTTGCCGAATTCACTCGACGTTTCGAGCAAGGAAGCCTCTACGCACCTTTCATATCCAAAGACGACACCGAGAAGATGAATCACTACCTAAGGGGCCTCAACCCGATAATCAAGCGCGACGTTCGACTAACCTCTGCTTCTACTTTCCGAGGACTAGTAGATAAAGCCTTAGAAGCCGAACAAGATGAGATGGAAAGAAACCGAACCTCAACAACGCCAAAGGAAAGCAACCGATCAACCGAGTAACCGCGACTCCGAGCAACAAACCCTTTTGCCCTAAATGCAATCAAGAGCACTCAGGCGATTGTGTTGCCAGAACCAACCATTGTTTTCGATGCAAGAAGCCTGGACACATGGTCCGAGACTGCCCAATCGCCCCGAGACAAGTGCCAGGACGAGTATTCGCCATGACTAGAGACCAAGCCGAAGCTGACCCATCAATGATCGCAGGTATCGTTAATGTCTATAATAATTCCGTGTATGCCCTCATCGATTCTGTGTATGCCCTCACTCATTCATCTCAAGTACCCTTGTTGCCGAACTCCGCCTAGTCCGTAGTCAAGCCGATGCCTTGTTTGTCATACTCATTCCTTCCGGTGATGAACTTAAATCCAATTTCATCATCAAATATTGCCCTATTCAGATTCATAACCAAACCCGAGCATCTGATCTAATCATTCTACCCACTAAACATTTCAAAATAATTCTCGGAATGGATAGGTTATCGAAATTCGACGCCCAAATTAATTGCGCTCACAAGACCGTTTATCCTTACCGAATGGAAGTTTTCTCAAATTCCGAAGCTTGCACAATCCGTCGATTCCTATCATTTCCGCCATCAAAGCGAGCAAACTTATTCAAAATGGACATCTATGCCATTTGGTCGACATAGTGGAAACTCTCAACGAAGATAAAGCCGACATTTCCAAAGTGCCAACCGTTTGTGAATTTCCCGATGTCTTTCCCGAAGATCTCCCCGGTCTTCCGCCCGATTGTGAAATCGAATTTGAAATTAGTTTGATCCCCGGTTCCGCTCCTATCTCGAAGGCACCTTATCCCATGGCGACATTAGAGCTAAAGGAACTCAAGGACCAAATTCAAGATCTTATCGACAAGAATTCGTCCGCCCTAGTTTTTCCCCATAGGGTGCTCCGGTACTCTTCGTGAGAAAGAAAGACGGAACCCTCCAAATGTGTATCGATTACCGAGAACTCAACAAGGTCACTGTAAAAAAAACAAATATCCTTTGCCAAGAATTGACGACCTTTTCGACCAATTTCAAGGCTCCACGGTCTATTCCAAAATCGACCTCCATTCCGGATATCATCAATTGAAGATCAAGAAGGAAGATATTCCGAAGACCGCGTTTCGAACTCGTTATGGCCATTACGAATTTGTAGTGATGTCATTTGGTCTAATCAACGCCCGGCCGCTTTCATGGATCTCATGAATCGAATCTTCCGCAAATATCTCGATCAATTTGTGATCGTATTCATCCACGATATATTACTGTATTCAAGAAATGATGAAGAACATCGCAATCATTTGGAAATGGTGTTCCAAACTCTCCGAGTGAACCAACTAAATGCGAAGTTTTCCAAATGTGAGTTTTGGTTAAGACAAGTCCACTTTCTTGGTCACGTAATTTCCAAGGAAGGCATAGCCATCGATCCAAGCAAAATTGAAGCCGTTTGTAATTGGTCAATCCCTCGGAATGTTGGAAAAATCCGAATTTTCCTCGGCCTTGCAGGCTACTACCGACGGTTCGTTCCGAACTTTTCCAAGATAGCCGCTCCACTCTCTTGTTTGACCCGAAAGGAAATCAAGTATCGATGGACTCCTGAATGCGAGTCTAGTTTCCAAGAACTCAAGAAACGATTAACCTCGGCACCAATTCTCGCTCTACCTGATAAAACCGGAAACTACGTGGTCTATAGTGACGCCTCCAAGCACGGGCTCGGAGCCGTCCTAATGCAAAGTGGGAACGTAATAATTTCCTACGTCTCTATACAATTCAAAAAATTACAAGAAGAATTACCTGACGCACGACTTGGAACTCGTGGCAGTTGTGTTCGCCCTCAAAATTTGGAGACATTACCTCTACGGCGAAAAATGTTCGATCTTAACCGACCACAAAAGTCTCAAGTACTTCTTCACTCAAAAAGAGCTCAATATGAGGCAAAGAAGATGGCTTGAATTAGTCAAGGACTATGATTGCGAAATTTTTTACCATCCATGTAAAGCCAACATTGTCGCAGACGCTCTTAGCCGAAAATCCATGTCCGCCTTGATCATTAAACCGCCGCTCGAATCAACTATCAAGTCCGCTCAAGACCATGATGATTAACTAATAAAGATCCAATAAGGCTTAGCAACCGGTCAAAATCCAAACTTCTCGGTGACCGACGGCAAACTCTTGAAATTTCAAGGGAGAATTTGCATTCCGGCAAGCAAAGAGATAAAGGAATTAATTCTCGATGAAGCTCACAAATCCCCCCTACTCTTGCCATCCGGGTGAAACCAAAATGTATCAAGACTTGAAGAAGTTGGATTGGTGGCCAGGCATGAAAAAGGATATAGCTAAATACGTATCCGAATGCCTAATTTGTCAACAAATCAAAATGGTACATCAAAGGCCCGGTGGACTTCTACAATCCAACCTTATTCCCGAATGGAAATGGGAAAGAGTAACAATGCACTTTGTCCAAGGTTTCCCGAACACTCTTAAGGGATCCGATTCGATATGGGTAATAGGCGATCGCCTAACTAAGTTCGCACACTTCTTAGTGGTCAAGACCACTTTTAGTCTCGAAAAGTTGGCCGAATTCTATATCAGAGAAATCGTTCAACTCCATGGAGTTCCGATATCAATCATCTCCGACCGAGATCCTCAATTCATTTCCAAATTTTGGAAGAGATTGCACGAAACGATGGGAACCCGTCTATCCTTTAGCACGGCATATGATCCCTAAACCGACAGACAATCGGAAAGGACAATCAAATCCCTCGAATATATGCTTCGAGCATGTATAATGGATTTGGGTGGAAATTGGGAAAGCCGTCTACCTCTCATCGAATTCTCGTACAACAATAGCTGCCAATCTTGGATCGACATGGCACCTTAAGAAGCATTATACGTAAGAAAATGCCGCTCTCCAATCCATTGGGACGAAGTAGGAGATCGAATATTATTAGGACCCGGGCTAGTCCAACACATCGTCGAAATAATCAAGAGTAATCGAGAGAGGGGTTCCACACATGTGGTAAAACGAAAGTTTATTAAAATCCACATAAATTCCATACGGCTCGATCCATCGGCTTTCCCCGAACTTGGTTCAACTTACTTTGCTCCTCGGATTCGGATCATGAGTTACCTACACAAAGATAACTTCTATACGAGCCTTTAAAAAGACCCAGTAAGAATCCGGAAGTAATAACAAGGTTTTGATTACACATAATTTTTATATATATACCCATATATATATATATATATATATATATATATATATATATATATATATATATATATATATATATATACACGCATACACGAACACATAATAAACTTACGATCATTCAAACCTACACTTACTATACCTTACCTTTACATTTTCTTTAAACCTTTTAAGGATACTTAACATCCTTTCATATTCTTTCAAAAGTCGGGTACTTAACACCCTTCTTTTCGTTACTTTAATATGCTATATGCATGAAAATGAGACTCTAGACTTTTTTAAACTTTTTATCAGAAAACATTGGGCCCGTTTGGAAAAACAATCATGGAGTTCGATAATAAACCATGTATTTTGGATCTTGTGATCTATAACTTTACTATAGCAAAATTAGTGGTTTATAATCCCGATTCCTATGTGAATCAGTCCCTATGGGGGCAGGTCCCTATGTGGCCCCCACCTATCAACCACTAACGGAATACCAGCCTCCCGTATCCCATACTTATTAACCTAGATCCACAACCAATTTCCAAACGTTTTTAACTTTGAAATAGCGTGATTTATGAATCTTAGACTTACTAATGAATCGCATGAAGCTTACATGATCAATCTATGTTTACTTTCACATAAACAAGCACAAAAGGAACAAGTACCACAACAATCATACTTCACATCTTTAATCAAACCATTGAACACATAATCATATAGAACATAACACTTTTGTTTCACATTTCATTTCATAAGTACACACAAACATTTAATATCACATAGTATCACCAAGAAGGGAATTCTTCAACTTTAACCATATTATAATCACATAATCATATAACCATGTCATTCATAGCATATCAATACCACTCATATCACGAATTATGAAAATGATCACGCAAGACATTACTTTACTCTAATCACTTAATACAAAACCTTTCTCTCAAAAGTGCCACATAACATCACAAATAATATACAAAAACAATCAAGTATTGTAACTCATCATATAAATCAATAAATCATTTTTCTAAATCTTGTTTGCACTTGATTCATAACACTGTTCTAGGGTAGTAGACTATAGTTCACACTTAGGGCATGCAACATGATACCTACACTTAGATTATTAGGCCATAACTTAGGGGTATCACCTTCATCACTAACTTATCATTCCTACCTCGGATAAAAATAGTCATCTTAAGAAAATCAAACAATTTTGGTATCCTAAGTTTGAAAAATCATTTCTCTTGCACCACAAATCGAAAGCCTTTGAATTTTTTACAACATACTCCTTTATATGTCATTAAAATCAGTAAGAAACAGTTTATAAAAATCATTATTCGAATAAAAGATATAAATAAATTTCTAAGGGGTACATAAAGGCTTTGTATATATTTGAAAGCCACTAGAGAATCCTTAAAGAATTTCGAAAATTAGAAATAGGAATTATAGGGGATTTCGAAAAGTTTAAGAACGAAACAAAGAACAAAGATTTTCTTACCCTTCTTGGTTGAAGAATATTCTTTTGGAGATGAAGAACTATACTAGCTAGGAATTAATGATAAAAAACGAGAAGAAGAAGAATAAGGAATTAGACCTTGATCTTGAACTGTAGGATCACAGAATGTTTTTTGGTGTAGAGAATTGTGAAGAAGAGGTGAGTATTTATAGAGTCTTGGATGCTTGCTACCTTAATAACTAAGTAGGAAGAGGGGTCTTTTTGCAATTTGGAGAATCTTGAAATAATCTAGACGGACTTCTTGGCAATTTTATTTAAGTTATCTAAAAGAAATGCTAAATGAAAAGCCAAGTGGAATTTCACATGGAATAAGTGTATGCATGCAACACATACAATCATAGCCAATTTAAAGAGAGGAGTTTACTATCAATTAAGCACATAAACTTTCTAGTGTGAGAAAATAAATTCTTATGTTACTAAAATTAAATCCACGTAGATCACATAACTTCACGTGTTCAATTATACTAAACACATAAAATACATTTTAGTTGCACAAATAGAGAATAAAATGAAAAATATTCATGTAGACATACAATGCACATTAGTTCACATAATTTCATATAAATAGCAAATATAGCAAACTGAAAAGCAACTAACTAAATTCGTACGTACAACACATATTCATCCAAAGGAGACGAGAGGGAAAAGACGGAAACGCGGGGTGTTACACCTAATTTTCGATTTGTACCTTTAAGACACAAAATCTTCCAATTAAAACAGAAATATAAATTAATCTACCCCAAAATCCACGTAAAGGTAAACGTATTGTGTTATTTCTACACTCCATTGTATCTTTTTTATCTAGTGTTTTAGATGTTGTTTGTTGATGCGTATTAAAGTCCTAGTACTGTAGTTCGTGTTTTTATTAACGTTGTTGCGAATGCACTTTAGCGCATCGTTATTTACCTGTACGTTTGTGCATGTCCTTTTGAGAGAGTGTGTTTGTGCATGTTTGTTGATTTCATTCATGTCCTAGAATTGTAGTTTGTGTTTTCATGATCCTTTTCTGCGAATACACTTTTGCGTGAGTACTTTTGTGCATGATTTTGTACCTTTACTTCTCTGTGTATCATTTCTAGTGAGTGTTTTTGTGCATGGTTCTTGATGCGCATTCATGTCTGAATTGTACTACGTATTTTCATGATCGCTTTTGGTATCCAATTTTGACCATGTTGGAGTCCGAATTTGGAAATATGTCGTGAGACGGGAATTGCAGCCCACTGAAATAGCTCTCAAATGCCCCCGGAACAAGGTGATTCGGATTCCGGATGAGAGAGATATGCTCGACTTCATGGACATTAACAACGATGTTGCGGGATTCCTTCTGCTAATTTGAATTTATTTTCTTAATTGCAACTCTTTGCTTACTCTTTGATCATTTTTGCTCCATGGACACCTAATTTAAGATTTGTACGTATAAGACACAAAATCTACCAATTAAAACATAAATATAAATTAATCTACACAAAAATCCACGTAAAGGTAAACGTACAGAGTGTTACTTCTACAGTCCACTGCATCTTTATTATCTAGTGTTTTTTCTGTTGTTTGTTGATGCGTATTAAAGTCCTAGTATTGCAGTTCATTTTTTAATAACGTTGTTGCGAATGCACTTTTGCACATCGTTATCTACCTGTACGTTTGTGTACGTCACTTTGAGCGAGTGTGTTTGTGCATGTTTGTTGATTTCTTAATGTCCTTGTATTGTAGTTTGTGTGTTCATAATTTTTTTTTGCGAATGCACTTTTTCATGAATACTTTTGTGCATGTTATGTACCTATACTTCTGTGCGTATCATTTCTAGGGTGTGTTTTTGTGCACGTTTCTTGATGTGCTTCATGTCCTAGAATTGTACTACGTATTTTCATGATCACTTTTGGTATCCAATTTTGACCATGTTGGAGGCCGAACTTGGAAATATGCCGTGAGGTAAAACTGTAGCCAACTGAAATAGCTTCCAAATGCCGCCGGATCTAGGTGATTCAGAGTCCGGATGAGAGAGATATGCTCGACTTCATGGACACTACCAACGATGTTGCGGGATTCCTTCTAATTTGAATTTATTTTCTTAATTGCAACTCTTTTCTTACTCTTTGATCATTTTTGCTTCATGGACACCTAATTTTAGATTTGTACTTATTGTTGGGATGTAAAGCCCAGGATTCAATGAAAATTTGCAAGAGGTTCTAGATGAGCCGGTTTTAATTTTATTAATATGCTTTGATAAGATTCGTTTAAAGTGGAATAAATCTAATCTACCATTTTATAGTTTTCGCGAGCAGATTCGTTTCTATCTTCGGCGCACGAACAAGGAACCATACCAAGCCTTCAATCATCGAAAAACTGCTGTCCAAAAATTTACATACCTCTTCCTTCATTGATATCTCCGCTGTCCAAAAATTTACATACCTCTTCCTTCATTGATATCTCCGAGATGGTTAATCGGATTCATAAACCCTTTGACCGGATAATAGTACTATGGGTCAGGAAACTTCTTTATAAATTTCAAGTCTATCAGACAAACGGTTGATTTATGGTGAATTGTTGTTTGCAGGACTGCTCTGAAATTTCGGGAATAATAGTTTGCTCTAAAAACCTATAGTCTTCTATTGTATATCCCAGATTAATAATTCTTCTACAAGAGTGGACTTGTGCTTGAAGAAATCTTAACCTATAATCTAGAAACTTAGAGAGAAAAGAAGAAGAGAAAAATATTTTCTTCTCCACGAGAAATAGGCGTGTACCGAGTTATTAATTTCTCATCAACCCAATCTCTGTTATATAGCACAAGGGATTAGAGTCACACATAGAGAGGATTACGTGGAAACAAATCCCACTCATTCTATAACTCTATAGAGTGGAAAATGAAGGTCCAATAGGGACTTAATTTTCGGGTATATTAATTCTAATCTATAATGTTGGTTTAACTTTATTTTCTCGACTAATTAGAAAATCCATTGGGCTACAATAGGTACTAAAGGAGAAAATATAAATCGGGCAATTAATAATTAATTAAATCCAAATTCTTAAAAGAATTCATTTAATTAATCATTAAATAATTATTTATTTTCCACTACCAAATAATTATTGAACTCCTCTTTATATTCTCAAATATTACACTCGAGCTCCGGTCGATCATTACTTAGATTCTCCTCACATTAAGATATCTTACAACCACCAAATAATTTATTCATTGCTAAATAAATTAAATGATTTCTTTTCATGAGTCTTACCCGCTTAACTTATTTGAGTATGTCGGATGCAAAATCCACCTGGCCAGGACTTGGCATAAACAAATCTTATAAGCTACTCAAGGGTCATAATCAATCTCATATTTAAGAGATGTGGATTCTTTTCGATAATTTATTTCCACCTATTAATTCTTAATGTCTCTACCTAGCGCACCAGGGGCCATTTGACTCAATATAGGAATCTCTCCCATTGTGATATCTAAGTCGAGATCATCAACTAAATATGTATGTTAAATACTTTCATTTGTGAACAGTGATGAAACAATTATTTCACTTTGTTCGGTTCAACAAATGTCGGGTGTGCTAGCACAATAATTCAAAACAATAACTAAAAAAGTTATTCTCTGTTTACTGTGATCAAGACCAATCACTTAAATATTGTGCTACAAACTTTTACAATGGTTAGTCCATTTCCATCTAGATTGTGAACGTTTATCTTATATTCTAAACGATATTTCGAAATGATCTTTCTATGGGCCGTAGCACACCATTTCGAATACTATTAGAATATTAGACTTATGATTTTAATTAATTGATAAACAATCAATTAAATGCATTGAATACCCTAGTGCAGATTCCCATAAAATGATAATATACTATTTTATTAATTCAATAATAAAATTATGTAGCTAAAAGCGAGACTTTTAGTCTACTATCCTAACAATCTCCCACTTAAACTCAAAGACTCGCAGCTCAACGTCTCTAACCCATCCATAGAACATATCTATGGGGCTATCATCCGATGTAAAAGCACACATTGTATATCTAGCAGAATATGCAATCGCAGAATTGCATAAACCTCCCACTATACGTTTTCACTTCCTTAGGAAAATAAATCTCCCACAGTGATAACATGCTAAAGAAAAATTACTATACTTGACCATTAATTATTGAGTCGTACCAAGACTATCCGCCTAGTAAACTAGTATATAATCTCGTATCCTTGAATACTTAAGAATATACTTTACCGCAGTCTGACATACTAGCCTCAAAATAAATTCACATTTGCTAACTATGCAAGATGCAAAGCAAACCTTGAATTTAATTATTTACTATATAGCATATGTAAGGCTTCCTTTACAATAAGAAACTGGCTTCAACATCTCTATCGCACTACATGTTCAAAGACACTAATTTCTCGATAGAGTGACTCCGTGCCTGAAAGAAACAATTATTTCTTTGGAATTTGTGCATGCTAAATTTGGCAAGTATATAAATCAATATAACTTGTCCGTGACAACTTAATGTCCTATTTCATAGATGTTAAAAAATGATCCATACGACATAACTAGTTTCACTCAAGTTATCCATATTGATTTGACTCGAGAATCAATACCCTTACCTAAATAATTTCCAAATCATTTTCTAAAAGGAAATTATTATCCAATACGTCTTTTAAGGCTTTCACCACGCTTCCTTTACAACATGTGATATATCTAGATTCCTTATCAAAATCAAAACATTGATTCTAAGATCAATCTAAATATCACATGATATACGCACTTTGCTTATATTCAAAAATGAATTAATAATAAGTTTGCATTACAATGCATATGGCTCTAAGCTAAAATCCATTTAATTTGCATCGTGAAATTCACTCGTCAAGAGATACAAAATCTTCACATCCATCTACCAAATTAAACAAGGCACTGACAAATTTTAGGAATTTGAATAGATTAAAGTGTGGCTACTAGCTAGAAAGTTTCCTCGTAGTCGATCCATTTCTTTCCGACATAAGCTTCTTACTTTAAGCCTCACCTTTTAAAAGGTTTTCACTTTTCTCAGTCCAATCATTTCCACTTTGGATTCTTATAGCACTAAGCCAATTTCTTGCATCTATAAAAATGGGCGTTCATTCATAGTTCAACGAAGGAATTATATGTTCATCAAGAATCTTTTTATCACCAACACTCTGTAAACATACAATCTTACGATTTTATTATTAAAAACATGTAAAACCGAAAATTATAAAACATACTTGTTCATCATACAATGAAATCGAAACATGTAATCACATATTACTCATGCTCATAAATTGAAATTCATACAAACATGTTCAAATCAATTTACAAAAGTTTCGATTTAATTACCTCTTGTAGCGTGAGATTTCGACGAATCGAAACCTAGAACCAAACACGTACAAGCAGCAAATTACCAATCCTCGGGGCTGCAACTCACGGCCGGAACAAACTGATCCAGCAGGCCACGGACGGCGGCGCGTGGCGAAGTCAGCGGCGGCGGCGCGTGGACGGTGCAGCGGCGCGTGCGGCGGTGCAGCGGCGGTGCGTAGATTCCGTCGGGCCAGCATCTCCTCTCCAATTAGGTTTCACCTCGAATAAACGGATCTCCCCCTACTGTAGCACTAGATACAAAGTGGTAAGATAACAAGGGAATACGATAGAGAAAGGAGAGGGAAAAACCGGCGGATTCCGGTGGCGGACGGCGGCGGTGCGGCGGGGCAGCGGCGGCCGAGAGGCTGGACGGCTAGGGCTGGGCGGCTAGGGTTTGAGGAGTAAAAATCTGATCTCAAACTCTTGTTTGAGGTCTATTTATACTTAGGGTTCTCAACCCTTGTGGGCTTAAGTCATTGGGCTTGACCCACTGATGCATTAAGTCCATTCCCTCGTCGGCCTCGTTTCTAACAAACGATCGTTCACAAAATTATAACAAAATTATATTTGTGACGAGCTCAAAGTCCTCGTCGATACGAGTGCCTCTTCAAAATTTCCAATTTCCAAAATTGGAAACTTCCACTTCAGTGGACCTGCGAAATCGAGAAACTTCCCAATTTAGAGAGTTCACTAAATTCCGCATTTCTCTCTTTCTCTACGTTTATTTCGATTCGCAGTTCACAACTACGAATCTTGGATTCAATCATATCGACATCCAATCGTTCAAAGATTAACATATTAATCTATGCTTGTTGTTATCAAGGATCTATATTACACGAGAAGTGTGACCCTCAATGGTTCAGGTGTATGCTAGCCGTGGGCTCACAACTCTCTGTGATTCGAACAACACATTGTTCTTATACGAACTCCTCCCAAATCGGTGCCCAACAAATCAAGATTGGCGTCTAGCAACTACGCATCATGATTCCCTAGATACAAGTGAAGCGCCTGCAAGAACCTTATGATATAGTTAGCGTACAATACGATCCTTTCGCAGCACATGTCCTGATTGAACTAGAGGCATTGGTTCACCGAGACCTCTTATAAAGTTCAATAACCGTGCGAACGTTCTAGGTATTATAAATCCGTTCGTGTGCGACTTAAGGAAACACATTTCCCTAATCACCCCACTATCAACTCTGGCCAGAGATTCCTTGGATTATAAACCGTCAGAAGACACAGGACATCCATGACTACTCAAGCGCTCGAATCCCCTACTACAATGCACAGACTTCACACTAGATTTCGGATTGCACGAACGTTGGCCCTTGGAGCGGTCCGCGGTGGGACTCAGGGACAGGTCACGATACAATCGGTCCTCTAGTGAAGTCACGGTGATGTCTGGGTCTTAAGGACTAATGGTGTACAACTATATCTTAGAAACCTATTACTCGATGAATGAGAACCACTTATAGATTTCTAGGGCGAGGGAGTTCAGTGAACTCATCTAGTATGAGCACCCACTCAAGTATGCCGATGTCACAACACCGAGGACTGATGAGACGCAGTACACATACACTAAGTGCTAGTCTCAAAAGGGAAAGGCCGGTATCCTCATTATTGGCGTAACCCATCGACTAGGAACAAGGTTTAACAGTTACATTACATTGCTGAGTTATCTCACGATTCTACTAGACCAACTCACAGTAATAGAGTAACTCGTTAGGACTATATCTATGCTGCTTGCATGGGATTAGAGATATAGAATGCCAAATGAAATTTTTTATTATTACGAATGAAAAAAGATTGTTTTATCATAAGATAAAAATGAAAGACCACAGCCACAAGTTGGCTTGTTGGTCACCTACTCCAACAATTTCCTCCCACTAGAAAGTGGCATTGGCATTTCTATACTAGAATACAAGCCAAATTCGTAATGTATTTAGGGTATACCAGAAGATTAAGACGGTCAAACTTCCTTAAAACTTCGTCATTAGGCTATGTAGTCCAAAACATGATCTTCATTTAAGAATCCAACATTGATACAAATCAATGTTTTCGTAACTCTAGGAATCAAAATGGACCACTATTATTTTTCTCTTACTATCCCATACAAGAGACATTTATTTCTAACTTATCTTCTATCAATCGTGTTCTCCCGAAGCATAAATGCTAACTGATTCCAGTTCCGAATACTACAACGATTGTATGTTTAAACAATCTTTAATTCAACTAGAGTAATTGGGTACTAACTTAGAAAATCTTAAGTTCGTAAATAAATAACCGTCTCAAATGTATATATATTATAAAAATAAACAATACTCAATAAATCACTATAGATTAAACCGTCTTCAATAAGTATTAATTATTTTTGACGCTAAATTATATTCTATTGTGGTTCAATTTGGTACAAACATATCTAGGACAAATTCTTAGTTTAACCAAAATGTTAAATAACTTATACCCATAAAGTTTCGCCATATATCTGTCACGGTCTTCAATTTCTTTAAGACCTCAGATGTATGTCGCATAATATGAATATATCTATGTCTCGAGATATCATTAACAAAGGAGATGTACTACTCAAAACTACTTTAACTAGTGTATCTATAGGTCCACAAACTATAGAATAAAATAAATCCAAAAATTATTTGATCTTAGTTACACTAGGCCCATCAACCGGGCACTCGGTCCTTTTACTTTTCAATTAAAATTCTTAGACTGGCAGTGCCCTCACTTTTCATGATCCGTAACGGGCCATTGTAAATCAGTCTCAAAATTTTATTTACAGTAAAATCCAACCTCTTGTAAATATCAAATAATCATGCCATGGATGCGATACAAATACATATATATACTCTATTGAGGTTAATTAATAGATTTATTCATTGAATATAATAGTAGTGTAGGAAATAAAAGATTTCAATATATTTATTATCAATCAATGTGTCTAAATAAAAAATGGTCTATTTTTCACAATGATCAAGTCATTATTAAATAAACAAACTATTTATTTTGAACCATCCTATAAAAGAAAAATAAATTCCTTCTATCTGGAAGACACAAAATGATAATCTCTAAATATAAAATCCTACTTTCGATTTGAACATGCTTAAATTTTACTACTATTATATATGTCACGTGAGTGACAAGAAGCCTAATTAGTAGCTGATGAATGAAGGATTGATTGAATATGACTTCTAAAAGTGCCTTATTCGATCTTCAGAGGAAAGTAAACTCTATTTGAATTGCCCATAATAATTTCGATAGAAGAGATCATTTTTTTATTCAATTGAAAATATTAAAATTTAATATATTTCTTTTGTATTAAGTTGATCTCGGTTTCCCACTGATCTAGGTTTCTAAGAATTCATGAATTGTCAAAAGACGTATAGTTTGTCGAACAAGAAGACTAACCAATAATCCAAATAAATATGCATGTATTCAAGAGGCTTTTAATATGGCTAAAAATAAAAACATAGTTCTAAATTTCTCACGTTACTAAGAAATTCACTATTGTATTATTTTGTACTTGCCACAGGCTCATTGTAGTGTTTATATATTGAACCAAAATTCAATATATAACACGGAACCAATTAATTGTCCTAAGAAAATAAATGAAGAACTAAATTTTCTTCCAAAATTTCACTTCATTTATTAACTCACGAATTTCCTCAATTAAAATTTACATTTTAAATTCATCAATCGAACGACACTACTTCATATATTATTATAGGTCGATTAATCCTAACAAAGGTAGTCTATAAAGTGGATCTAAGGAATATATCATTAATTGCTAGAGAATCAAGCAAACAAATTTAAACTAAGAAGGGCATCCTTAAGAACTCTAGATTGTCACTTAAAATGGCTCCCTCAAACCAAATTTTGAAATCAACTAAAAATCCATCACTATGAGGAACCGGTAGGCTACGGAGTGTAGACAGACTACTAGTTTTCAATAGATAGACATGTAAAACATCTTTAATTTTATTATCATTCCAATTCAGCGGTCTTGGAAAATAAAATTAAATAGTCGGTTACTTTGGTCCAATAAAATATAACAGGAACTTCGGAGTGAAATATAATTATAATTATATTTTATTGTTAAGTGTTTAACCATCAAGTCATCTTTAAATCAATTGTTTTATGATATCCGTCGACTGGGAGTGAGAAAAAAATATCACTACAATTTCTTTAATAATTATCCGTTATGAGACTTTTCTAGATAAGTCTATAATTAAAAGTGCCCGGAGTGGGAGAGAAATTCGATAAATCTCCTTTCTCACAATCAATTAATTTATCTTAAAGCCTATGATGGAGACCTTAGGATTTATACCTAATAAACTCCCGATACACAAAATTATTTTTCATGAGGGAATATTTGAAAATAATTACCATGCTCAATTTCTAGATTCTCTAATTATATGTCATTGGATTATCAATTAATTTTAAATTGATTATTCTATGAAATCTATTTTACACCACATGGAGAAAATAATGTATCACTATAATCAATTCAAAATTATCCATTTAGGAGACTCTTCTAGATAAGTCTATAATTAAAAGTTCCCGGAGTGGGAGCGAAATTTGATAAGTCTCCTTTCTCACGATTATTTAATTTATCTTAAAGTCTATGATGATGTCCAATATAATTAATCCTAGACATACTATGGACATTTTGAGTGTGCTCAATTTCTATGGTCTCTAATTATATGCAATTAGACTATCAATTAACTTTGAATTGATTATTTTATGATATCTATTTCCCACGACCAGGAGAAAATAATATATCACTATAATCAATTCCAAATTATCCGTTATGAGATTTTTCTAGATAATGTCTACAATTAATTATGCCCGGAGTGGGAGCGAAATTCGATAAATCTCCTTTCTCATAATCAATTATATTATCTAAAATCTATGACGATGTCCAATATAATTAATCATAGAAATACTATGAGCACCTATTGAGTGTGTGCTATTTCTATGTATTCTAGTTATATATATCATGGGATCCTATTAATACACAAATTAATCATCCTATAACACACATAGAAAAACAACAAATCATGATAAATTTATCATGTTCAACAAAGTTATCTATGTTATCTAATTATAATCCATGGTATCACGTAAAAACATTTATAACCAAATATAATTCACATAGATGAACATGAACATAATAAATTAAATGCAAATTTATGCATGTCCAAATTTCATGTTGTCCAATTATATGTCATGCGTATCAATCACATAATCAAATTAAACCCAAATATAATAAACATGAATAATACATGCAATCATGCTTATAACAAATATAAACATACATGAACCATAAAACATTAAATAAAGCAATTTAATATTCCGCTATTATGGTTAAGTTGGGACTCCCGGATTTAGATTCCTTAAAATTAGGAAGTCCAAAATTCCCCGTAAACTCCAGAATTCTCGAATTCCAGGCGGCCCGGAGCCGCTGCCCGCTGCCCAATGTCGAGACCCCGCGCGGTTGATAATTCTTGTCTTGTCCTGGAATTTCAAGCCTTGTTTTAAAAGTTATATCTCTATCTGGATAACTCCGATTCACGATCCGAACGGTCTAATTTTACGCCAAGGAGTTAAGAACCTACGATTCACGATCCGACGATGGACTGGGCCGTAATAAGAGAAACGACACAGTCGTGCAGACAATTCCGAGAACAAAAACTGCTCTATTGTATCTTTGTAATTTCTATCTAAAACTCCTCTAGAAAAATTACAAAAAATAAAAATGTCGTAGGCACACGATCTCCCATCAATATCTCGTGATGGAAATTAAAACCGACAAGTAACCACTCACGAGGTAGTGGGATCCATTCACATAAAACATAAATAAAACATTGATAACCATAATAGCGGATTTTCTATTCTGCAAAACAAAGTCAGAAACAAAACGCTACATGCAACATATGAGTTTTCCGTTTCATGCAACTTTGGTCTACATGGTGAACCTCAAACGGATTAATCAAAGAAGCTCTGATACCAATTGTTGGGATGTGAAGTCCATGAGTCAATGAAAATTCAAAAGAGGTTTTAGATTAGCCATTTTTAATTTTATTAACATGCTTTAATTAGATTCGTTTAAAGTGGAATAAATCTAATATAGCAACTTACAGTTTTCGCGAGCAGATTCGTTTATATCTTCGGCGCACGAACGAAGATCCACACCAAGCCTTCAATCCTCGAAAAACTACTATCCAGAAATTCACAGCCCTCTTCTTTCACTGATATCTCCGAGATGGTTGTTCAGATTAAGAAACCATTTAGACACACTATATTTATATGGGTCAGGAAGCTATTGTATAAATTTCAAGCCAATCGGACAAACCTTTGATTCATGGTGAATTTCTTCACAAGACTGCTCAAACATTTCGGTAATAGTTTGCTCTAAAAACCTATAGTCTTCTATTGCATATCCCAGATTAATAATTCTTCTACAAGGGTGGACTTGTACTTGAAGAAATCTAAATCTATAATCGAGAAACTTACAGAGAAAAGAAGAAGAGAAAAATATTTTTTCTTCCAACATGAAATAGGCGTGTGGAATTATTCTTTTTCTCATCAACCTAATGTCTATTATATATAGCACAAGGAATTAGAGTCACACATAGATAGATTTACCTGGAAACAAATCCCACTCTTTCTATAACTCTATATAGTCAAAAATTGCAGTCCAATGGGGATTTAATTTTCGGCTATATTAATTCCAATATATAATATTGGTTGAACTTTATTTTCTCGATTAATTAGAAAATCCATTGGGCTACAAGAAAATATAAATCGGGCAACTAATAATTAATTAAATCGAAACTCTTAAAAAAATTCATTTAATTAATCATTAAATAATTATTTATTTTCCACTAAAAAATAATTATTGAACTCTCGTTTATATTCTCAGATATTACATTCGAGCTCCGGTCGATCATTACTTAGATTCTACCCAGATTAAGATATCTTATAACCACCAAATAATTTATTCACTTCTAAATAAATTAAATGGTTTCTTTTCATGAGTCTTACCCACTTAACTTAATTGAGTATGCCGGATACGAAATCAACCTGGCCAGGACATGGCATAAACAAATCTTATAAGCTACTCAAGGGTTATTATCAATCTCTTATTTCAGAGATGTGGATTCCTTTTGATATTTAATTTTCACCTATTAATTCTTAATGTCTCTACCCAACGCACCGGAGGGCATTTGAATAAATATAGGAATCTCTCGCATTGTGAAATCAAATTAGAGATCATTAATTAAATATGTACGTTATTTATCTAGGGATTAAGAGAGTAAGTTATTTTACTGTCAACTAGAAATAATACAGTTTCATTTGTAAACAGTGATGAAACAATTATTTCACTTTGTCCGGTTCAACACATGCCGGGTGTGCTAGGACAATAAGTCAAAATAATAACTACAAAAGTTTTTCTCTATTTACTGTGATCAAGACCAATCACTTAAATATTGTGCTACAATCTTTTACCAATGGTTAGTCCATTTCCATCTAGACTGTGAACGTTTATCTTTATATTCTAAATGAACTTTCGAAATGATCTTTCTGTGTGCCGTAACACACCATTTCGAATACTATTAGAATATTTTACTTATGCTTTTAGTTAATTGACAAACAATCAATTAAATGCATTGAATACCCTAGTGCATATTCTCATAAAATAATAATATACTATTTTATTAATTCAACAATAAAATTATGTAGCTAAATGGACAATAACAAAGATGTTGAGGGATTCTTTCTTCTAATTTGATTTTATTTTCTTAATTCCAATTCTTTTCTTGCTCTTTGGTCATTTTTGCTTCATGGACACCTAGTTTTCGATTTGTACCTATAAGATACCCAATCCACCAATGAAAACATAAATATAAATTAATCCAAACAAAAATTCCAAGTAAACGTAAATGTAAACGTAGAGTGTTATTTCTACACTCCACTGTATCTTTTTTTATCTAGTTTTTTTGCTGTTGCTTGTTGATGCGTATTAAAGTCCTAGTATATTAATTCGTGTTTTTTAGAACGTTGTTGCGAATGCACTTTTGTGCATGGTTTTTTACATGTACGTTTGTGCTTGTCCATTTGAGCGAGCGTCTTTATGCATGTTTGTTGATTTGTATTCATGTCCTAGGATGGTAGTTTGTGTTTTCATGATCCTTTTTGCGAATGCACTTTTGCCCGAGTACTTTTGTGCAAGCTTTTGTACTTTTACTTATGTGCGTATCTTTTCTAGCGATGTTTTTTGTGCACGTTTCTTGATGCGCATTCATGTCGATGAATTGTAGTAGGTATTTTCATGATCGCTTTTGGTATCCAATTTTGACCATGTTGGAGTCCGAATTCGGAAATTCGCCGTGAGACGGGAATATTAGCCCACTCAAATATATTTTAAATGCCGCTCGAACTAGGTAATTTGGAGTCCGGATGAGAGAGATATGATCGACTTAATGGACACTACCAAATATGTTGAGGGATTCTCTCTTCTAAGTTGATTTCATTTTCTTAATTGCAACTCTTTTCTTGCTCTTTGGTCATTTTTGCTTCATGGACACCTAATTTTCGATTTGTACCTATAAGATACCAAATCCACCAATTAAAACATAAATATAAATTAATCCAAACAAACATTCCACGTAAACGTAAACGTAGAGTGTTATTTGTATACTCCACTGTATCTTTTTTATCTAGTGTTTTTGCTGTTGCTTGTTGATGCGTATTAAAGTCCTTGTATATTAGTTCGTATTTTTAAGAACGTTGTTGCGAATGCACTTTTGCACATGGTTTGTTACATGTATGTTTGTGCATGTTCATTTGAGCGAGCGTGTTTGTGCATGTTTGTTGATTTGCTTTCATGTCCAAGGATTGTAGTTTGTGTTTTCATGATCCTTTTTGCGAATGCACTTTTGCCTGACTACTTTTGTGCATGCTTTTGTACTTTTACTTATGTGCGTACCTTTTCTAGCGAGTGTTTTTGTGCACGTTTCTTGATGCGCATTCATGTCCTTGAATCGTAGTACGTATTTTCGTGATTGCTTTTGGTATCCCATTTTGATCATATTGGAGTTCGAATTTGGAAATTTACCGTGAGACGGGATTTGTAGCCCACTGAAATAGCTTTCAAATGCCGCCGGGACCTGGTCATTTGGAGTCCGGGTCCGAGTTTTGCACTAAATTTGGCACGGCCGTCCGGAATCACGAGGAGGCGCAGTGAAGGAAGTTTAATTATACAAGGAGAAAGAGAACGGAGCAACGAAGACCAATCCAAGCACACAATTGGGGATCTTTTTCGATACGTAATCTAGGAGCAAGAGAACGGAGCAACGAAGACAAAGACTTGACGAATCTTCATCATAGTTCTCCCTTTACTTTTATTTTTCAACTTTTATGAATTTTCGTATTTTTATTATGCTTTTCGTAGAAAACATGAATAGCTAAGTTTTTAATCTAGGATTTTATTTGAACCCTATGTGGTGATTCGAACCTATTTTCTTATATTATGCAAGTTTAAATTCCATGATTATTTCTTCTATTTGATCTTATTTAGCACATGAACCTAGCTAACTTATGTTGCTATGTGTTATTGTTAGAATTGATTGACAGATCGTTTGAATAATTAGAACAGGGATAGAAGAGCTTTCGAGTAGTTTTCAGCGGATGAGTGTGTTAGTTGCATGTATTATCGTAGATATATAGATAATACCTTAGGTAGCCGTTTACGAGACTTGTAATTTAATGCTTTAATCATACCTGGTTTGCATAGACATATAGCGAATCGTTTATGAATAATATACTCATAATACACGCGACAACGGGTTATGAGTAATTTAGCGTCTCGGGTTAATAATCAAGAATCGTAACTTGCATGATAGAGGTTTAATTGGGTATTGAATTATCGCATAGGGGGAAGATAAAATCCTAGATCCGTTTTTATTAATATTCTCTCATGTTTATTTGCTTTCATGATTAGTTTAGTTATTTAGTTTATTAAAGTTGACAACCTTGCGTAGGGTGGATAAAAATGATAATTGTTAGAATTTGGTACTTAGGATTAGATAATTTTAGTATTCCCTGTGGGATCGACATCCGACTCTCACGAGTCCACTTTTACTACTTGTTTGCGATACATGCACTTGCGTGTTAGGTATTTACCCAACACCTGGACACCTAATTTTTTATTTGTACCTAAAACATTCCATATCCACCAATTAAAACAGAAAAATAAATTAATCCAACCAAAAATTCACGTAAACGCAAACGTAGAGTGTTATTTCTAGACTCCACTGTATCTTTTTTTATCTTGTGTTTTTGCTGTTGTTTGTTTATGCGTATTAAAGTGCTAGTCTTGCAGTTCGTGTTTTTAAGAATGTTTTTGCGAATGCTCTTTTGCGCATGGTTTTTTACATGTACGTTTGTGCATGCCGATTTGAGCGAATCTGTTTGTGCATGTTGGTTGATTTGTATTAATGTCCTAGGATTGTTGTGTGTGTTTTCATGATCCTTTTTGCGAATGCACTTTTGCCTAGTACTTTTGTGCATGCTATTACTTTTAATTATGTGCCTATCTTTTGTAGAGAGTGTTTTTGTGCACGTTTCATAATGCGCATTCAGGTCCTTGAACTGTAGTACGTATTTTCATGATAGCTATTGGTATCCAATTTCTTCCATGTTCGAGTCCGAATTCGGAAATTTGCCGTGAGACATGATTTGTAGCTCACTGAAATAGCTTTCTAATGCCGTAGGAACCAGGTGATTGGGAGTCCCGATGAGAGACATATGCTCGACTTCGTGGACACTATCAAAGATGTTGAGGGATTCTCTCTTCTAATTTGATTTTATTTTTTTAACTGCAACTCTTTTTTTTCTTACTTTTTGATCCTTTCGCTTCCTGGACACTTAATTTTTTATTTTGTACCTATAAGATACTGGATCCACCAATTAAAACCAAAATATAAATTATACCAAACAAAAATCGACGTAAACGTAAATGTAGAGTGTTATTTCTACACTCCACTTTATCGTTTTTATCTTGTGTTTTTGCCGTTGTTTGTTTATGCGTATTAAGGTCCTAGTATTGCACTTCGTGCTTTTAAGAACGTGTTGCGAATGCACTTTTGCGCATGGTTTTTTAAATGTACCTTTGTGCATGTCCATTTGAGCGAATGTGTTTGTGCATGTTTCTTGATTTGTATTAATGTCCTAGAATTGTAGTTTTTGTTTTCATGATCCTTTTTGCGAATGCACTTTTGCCAGAGTACTTTTGTGCATGCTTTTGTACTTTTACTTATGTGCGTATCTTTTCTAGCGAGTGTTTTTTGCACGTTTCTTGATGCGCATTCATGTCCTTGAATTGTAGTCGTATTTCCATGATCGCTTTGGGTATCCAATTTTTACCGTGATCGAGTCCGAATTTGGAAATTTGCCGTGAGACAGGAATTGTAGCCCACTAAAATAGCTTTCAATTGCCGCAAGAACCAGGTGATTCGGAGTCCCGATGAGAGTGATATGATCGACTTGATGGACATTACCAAAGATGTTGAGGGATTCTCTCTTCTAATTTATGATTTTATTTTCTTAACTGCAACTCTTTTCTTACTCTTTTATCATTTTTGGTTCATGGACACCTAGTTTTTGATATGTACCTATAAGATAACAGATCCACCAATTAAACAGAAATATAAATTAATCCAAACAAAAATCCATGTAAATGCAAACGTAGAGTGTTATTTCTACACTCCACTGTATCTTTTTTCTCTTGTGTTTTTTATGTTGTTTGTTTATGCGTATTAAAGTCCTAGTATTGCAGTTCGTGTTTTTAAGAACGTTGTTGCGAATGCACATTTGCACATGGTTTTTTACATGAACGTTTGTGCATGTCCATTTGAGCGAGTGTGTTTGTGCATGTTTGTTGATTTGTATGAATATTCTAGCATTGTAGTTTGTGTTTTCATGATCCTTTTTGCCAATGCACTTTTGCCTGAGTACTTTTGTGCATGCTTTTGTACTTTTACTTTTGTGTGTATCTTTTCTAACGAGTGTTTTTGTGCACGTTTCTTGATGCGCATTCATGTCTTTGAATTGTATTATGTATTTTCATGATCGCTTTTGGTATCCAATTTGACCATGTTCGAGTCCGAATTTGGAAACTTGCCGTGAGACAAGAATAGTAGCCCACTAAAATAGCTTTCCGTTGCCGCCGGAAATAGGTGATTTGGAGTCCGGATGAGAGAGATATGCCCAAATTCGTGGACACTACCAAAGATGATTAGGGATTCTCTCTTCTAATTTGATTTTGTTTTCTTAATTGCAACTCTTTTCTTACTCTTTAATCATTTTCCCTTCCTGGACGCCTATTTTTTGATTTGACTTATAAGATACCATATCCACGGATTAAAACACAAATATAAATTAATCCAAACAAAAATCCATGTAAACGCAAACGTAGAGTGTTATTTCTACATTCTACTGTATCATTTTTATCTTGTGTTTTTGCTGTTGTTTGTTTATGCGTATTAAAGTCCTAGTCTTGCAGTTCGTGTTTTAAAGAAAGTTGTTGCGAATGCACTTTTGCGCATGGTTTCTTACATGTAAGTTTGTGCATGTCGATTTGAACGATTGTGTTTGTGCATGTTTGTTGATTTGTATGAATGTCCTAGGATTGTAGTTTGCGTTTTCATGATCCTTTTTGCGAATGCACTTTTGTCTAGTACTTTTGTGCATGCTTTTGTACTTTTGCTTATGTGGGCATCTTTAATAGGGAGTGTTTTGGGTACGTTTCTAGATGTGCATTCATGTCCTTTAATTGTAGTACATGTTTTCTTCATCGCTTTTGGTATCCAATTTTAACCATGTTCGAGTCCGAATTCAGAAATTTGTCGTGAGACAGGAATTGTAGCCCACTAAAATAACTCTCAATTGCCGCCAGAACCAGGTGATTTGGAGTCTTGATGAGAGAGATATGCTCGAATTCATGGACATTACCAAAGATCTTGAGGGATTCTCTCTTCTAATTTGATTTTATTTTCTTAACTGCAACTCTTTTGTTACTCTTTGATCATTTTCGCTTCATGGACACCTAGTTTTTCATTTATGCCTATAAGATACCAGATCCGCCAATTAAAATAGAAATACAAATTAATCCAAACAAAAATCCACGTAAACGCAAACGTAGAGTGTTATTTCTACACTTCATTGTATCTTTTGTTTCTTGTATTTTTGCTATTGATTGTATATGCGTATTACAGTCCTAGTCTTGTAGTTCATGTTGTTAAGAACGTTGTTGCGAATGCACTTTTGCGCATGATTCTTTACATGTGCGTTTGTGCATGTGGATTTGAGTGAGTGTGTTTGTGCATGTTTGTTGATTTGTATGAATGTTCTAGGATTGTAGTTTGTGTTTTCAGATCCTTTTTGCGAATGCACTTTTGCCTAGTACTTTTGTGCATGCTTTTGTACTTTTGCTTATGTGGGTATCTTTAATAGGGAGTGTTTTTGTGCACGTTTCTTGATGCGCATTCATGTCCTTGAATTGTAGTTCGTAAAATGCTTATTGTCTATGGTTTTACTTGATTTTCAAAGGATATCCGAACGCAAAATGTTTTCTCACACACCTAATCAAATTGCTTGAAATGAATGAAAGTATGTGCTAACCTCACTTGCACATTTTTAAAATTGGAAAGTCTTGTAAAACATAGATCGAATAAGCACGGGGTATGAGGGACCGGTACCCCAAAAATGAGATGAAGAGTGTATGGCTTGATTCCACTTATGAAACGGGTTCCAAATAAATGAAGCCTTATTGTCTATGGTTTTACTTGATTTTCCAAAGGATATCCGAACAAAAATGTTTTTCTCACACATTGTATGAGCACTTGAATGAATGTGTGTGTAAAAGAATGACGACTCCCTTGTAAGGGATTACTCTTATGCCTTATGAAATGATGAAAGGAAGGTCTAAGAGGTAAAATGAGAATGGTCTAAGAGGTAATCCGAGAAGGTAAAGGAAAATTGGTAAAGTCCCCTAATGAAATGAAGATTGAGGTAAAATCGAAATGTTTATATAGTGTATGTGTGTGATTTGAGATAGCATATATACATATATACATATCATAAATATAAGCTTGTTTGCCTATGTGTATTCGGTATTTCTTCGGAATTCTCAATGAGTCCAAAAGACTCATATAGGTGTGTTAGAGTAGGTGACCGGCAAGCCAACTTGTGGCTGTGGTCTTTCTCTTTTCTTTGTAATAAAACAATCGTTTTTCGTTCGTAATAATAAAATATCTTATTTGGCATTCTATATCTGTTATCCCATGCAAGCAGCATAGATATAGTCCTAATGAGTTACTCTATTACTGTGAGTTGGTCTAGTAGAATCGTGAGATAACTCAGCAATGTAATGTAACTGTTAAACCTTGTTCCTAGTCGATGGGTTACGCCAATAATGAGGATACCGGCCTTTCCCTTTTGAGACTAGCACTTAGTGTATGTGTACTGCGTCTCATCAGTCCTCGGTGTTGTGACATCGGCATACTTGAGTGGGTGCTCATACTGGATGAGTTCACTGAACTCCCTCGCCCTAGAAATCTATAAGTGGTTCTCATTCATCGAGTAATAGGTTTCTAAGATATAGTTGTACACCATTAGTCCTTAAGACCCAGACATCACCGTGACTTCACTAGAGGACCGATTGTATCGTGACCTGTCCCTGAGTCCCACTGCGGACCGCTCCAAGGGCCAACGTTCGTGCAATCCGAAATCTAGTGTGAAGTCTGTGCATTGTAGTAGGGGATTCGAGCGCTTGAGTAGTCATGGATGTCCTGTGTGTTCTGACGGTTTATAATCCATGGAATCTCTGGCCAGAGTTGATAGTGGGGTGATTAGGGAAATGTGTTTCCCTAAGTCGCACACGAACGGATTTATAATACCTAGAACGTTCGCACGGTTATTGAACTTTATAAGAGGTCTCGGTGAACCAATGCCTCTAGTTCAATCGGGACATGTGCTACGAAAGGATCGTACTGTACGCTAACTATATCATAAGGTTCTTGCAGGCACTTCATTTGTATCTAGGGAATCATGATGCGTAGTTGCTAGACGCCAATCTTGATTCGTTGGGCACCGATTTGATCGGGATTAGGTAAAATGAGTTTTACTCTAATCAGGACTCTTGGGAGGAGTTCGTATAAGAACAATGTGTTGTTCGAATCACAAAGAGTTGTGAGCCCACGGCTAGCATACACCTGAACCATTGAGGGTCACACTTCTCGTGTAACATGGATCCTTGATAACAATGAGCATAGGATTAATATGTTTATCT
>NW_012192830.1:509339-632906 GCF_000504015.1 Erythranthe guttata
GCTCAATGAACGTCCCCCCGCTGCTCTTCTTGCGACTGCTACTGCTGACGAGACTGCCACTTTCGAGGCATGGAAGAAGGACGACCTCCATGCGAGGTGCTACATGCTAGCATCCATGGTGCCAGAGCTCGCGAGGAAGTATGAGTCTCACGTGCATGCTTATGATATCAAGCACCATCTTGAAAGCATGTACAGTGAGAATACTAGGGCATCGAGGTACTCAGCTACCAAGGAGTTGATCACCATGAGGCTGCGTGAAGGGGCTTCGGTCCACGAACACGGTCTCAAGATGATCACTCTCCTTGAGAAGTTGGTGAACCTTGATGTCACCCTCCCGGCCGAGCTCTCGGTGGATTTGATCCTACTGTCTCTTCCTAGTTCTTATGAATCGTTCATAGTGAACTTCAACATGAACAAGCTCGATCCACCATTGGATGAGTTGTTGAACATGTTGGTCAGCTATGAGTCCACGATCAAGAAGGAGAAATCTGTTCTCCTAGTTGCTCCTTCTGCAAAGAAAGGTTCTTTCCAGAAGAAAAGGAAAGAAAGGAGTTTCGGCCCGAGCAAGAAACTTGAGAAGGGCGAGTCGAGCGGAGTGAAGAATGACAAGGTCACCAAGCAAGTTGATGACGCTTGCCATCATTGTGGAAAGAAGGGCCATTGGCGACGCAACTGCAAGGCTTACCTCGATCAGAAACGTTCTGAAAAGGGTACGTATTTAGTTGAAGTTAACTTGTCCGTTAAATCTTCTGCTTGGGTATTGGATACTGGTTGTGGCTCACATCTTTGTAATGATTTGCAGCTCATGACAAGAAGTAGGAAGCTTAATGTGGGTGAGACCTACCTAAGAATGGGCAACGGAGCAAGGGTTGCTGCTAAAGCCATTGGGACAATTTATCTTTCTGTTTTGGATTCTAGTTTTTCCATTTTTTTGAACAATTGTTTATTTGTTCCGTCACTTATTCGAAACCTTATTTCTATTCCTGTTTTGGATAATGAAGGTTTTACTTTTGTTTTTCGAAATTCGATTTGCATTATACAAAAGGAACAAAATATGATTTGTAAGGGACAACTTATAAACAACTTATATGAACTGAATCCAAGTGAAATACCTATTAACGTTATATCAGCAAAACGAAAAGATATAAGTCTTAACCCCGCACAACTTTGGCACGCTCGACTAGGTCACATTTCCTTGAGAAGGATGAACAAGTTTGTTAGTGAAGGAATGTTCTCCATGGAGGACGTTAAATCACTTCAAACTTGTGTATCCTGCCTTAAAGGAAAAATGACCAAGACTCCCTTCAAAGGGAAGATGGAACGGGCCGAGGGTCTTTTGGATTTGATCCATTCAGACGTGTGTGGTCCACTAAGCGTTAGTGCTAGGGGTGGTTTTAACTACTTCGTTACCTTTACCGATGATTATTCTAGGTATGGTTTCGTGTACTTAATGAAGTATAAGTCTGAAACTTTTGAAAGGTTCAAAGATTTTAGACACCAAGTAGAAAACCAACTCGGTAGACGTATTAAGAAACTACGATCCGATCGTGGCGGCGAATACTTAAGTACTGAGTTTATAGACTATCTTAAAGAGAATGGGATTCTGTCTCAATGGACTCCTCCTGGAACTCCTCAACTTAATGGAGTTTCTGAACGTCGGAATCGAACACTGTTAGACATGGTTCGATCTATGATGGGGTTCACCGAGCTACCGGCATATCTATGGGGTCATGCACTCCTAACTGCCGTGTATTTGCTGAATAGGGTTAATACCAAAGCAGTTAACTCCACACCTTATGAACTTTGGCACTCCAAGAAACCCACGTTTAAACATATTAGGATATGGGGTTGTCCCGCTTACGTGAAGCGGCTAGTGGGAGATAAGTTGGATGGAAAATCCGACCTATGCTATTTTGTGGGGTATCCCGAGGATTCCATGGGATACGAATTCTACTATGTTTCCGAGGCAAAGGTGTTCGTCTCGAGAAATGCCGTGTTCCTTGAGAAGGAATTTCTATCGGATAGAAAGGGCAGTGTAGTTGATCTCGAAGAAGTTCGAGAACCACAATCTGAAGTTCAAGCACAACAATCAAATAATGAACCAATTCAACAAACCACTAATATACCTCCTGAACCGTCGCTGCGTAGATCCGAAAGAGTTCGGAGAGCGCCCGATAGGTTATTCCTCGTTGATGAAGTTGACCAAGGATGTGATCCTAGAACTTTCAACGAAGCTGTATCAGATACAGACAAGGGACATTGGCTAAATGCCATGAAATCCGAAATGGACTCTATGTACTCCAACAAGGTATGGACCTTGGTAGATCCACCCGAGGGAATCGTTCCCATAGGCTGCAAGTGGATCTATAAGAAGAAAATTGGAGTAGATGGAAAGGTATCGACCTACAAGGCTAGATTGGTAGCGAAGGGTTATACTCAAAAGCAAGGAGTTGACTATGAGGAAACCTTCTCTCCAGTTGCTATGCTTAAGTCCATTAGGATTTTGCTGGCCATCTCTGCGTGGTATGACTACGAGATATGGCAAATGGATGTGAAGACCGCTTTCCTTAATGGGGACATTGAGGAAGAAATTTACATGGCGCAGCCGGAAGGCTTCATATCTTCTGCAGATGAGCAAAAGGTTTGCAAACTCGAGCGATCCATTTATGGATTGAAACAAGCATCCCGTAGTTGGAACAAAAGGTTCGACACAACTATCAAAGAGTTTGAATTTGTGAAAAACCCGGAGGAACCTTGTGTCTACAAGAAGGTTAGTGGGAGTGCAATGACTTTTCTTGTACTTTATGTTGATGACATACTACTCATTGGGAATGATGTAGGGATGTTGCAGTCGACTAAAGTATGGTTATCCACACGTTTCTCGATGAAGGATTTGGGAGAAGCATCCTACGTATTGGGAATACGGATCTATAGAGATAGATCGAGGAGATTGCTTGGCTCGTCCCAATCCATGTACATAGACACCGTTCTTAAACGGTTTAGCATGGAAGAATCCAAGAAGGGATTCTTGCCAATGTCCCATGGGGTTCGTCTCTCGAAATCCATGCGTCCACAAACGCAAATGGAAATCGAGGAGATGAAAAGGACACCTTATGCATCCGCTATAGGAAGCATAATGTATGGCATCTGTGTACACGACCTGATATTGCGTATGCTGTGAGCGTCACAAGCAGATATCAGTCCGACCCCGGCCCAGCCCATTGGAAGGCTGTGAAGGACATTCTCAAGTACTTGCGAAGAACTCGAGATTTGTTTTTGGTCTATGGGGATGCCGAGTTGAAATTAGAAGGCTTCACGGATTCTAGTTTTCAATCGGACGTGGATGACTCAAAGTCAAACTCGGGGTATATATTCAAAGTCAACGGAGGTGCCGTGTGTTGGAAGAGTTCCAAACAAGGCACGACGGCTGATTCCACCACCGAGGCTGAATATATTGCAGCATCAGATGCTTCAAAGGAAGGGTCATGGATTAGGAAATTCATCCAAGAGTTGGGTGTATTTCCGAACGCTAGCGATCCAGTACGGCTGTACTGCGATAACAACGGAGCCGTAGCGCAAGCTAAGGAACCAAGAGCTCATCAGAAGTCGAAGCACGTGTTGAGAAAATACCATGTGATCCGAGAGATCATAGAGAGAGGTGAAGTCAAGCTAGACAGAGTCACCTCGGAGGACAATATTGCAGATCCCTTCACCAAGCCATTGTCAGGATCAGTCCACGAGAAACATCGAGAGTCGATGGGACTTAGATTTATGAGTAGTTGGCTTTAGGTCAAGTGGGAGATTGTTAGAGTAGGTGACCGGCAAGCCAACTTGTGGCTGTGGTCTTTCTCTTTTCTTTGTAATAAAACAATCGTTTTTCGTTCGTAATAATAAAATATCTTATTTGGCATTCTATATCTGTTATCCCATGCAAGCAGCATAGATATAGTCCTAACGAGTTACTCTATTACTGTGAGTTGATCTAGTAGAATCGTGAGATAACTCAGCAATGTAATGTAACTGTTAAACCTTGTTCCTAGTCGATGGGTTATGCCAATAATGAGGATACCGGCCTTTCCCTTTTGAGACTAGCACTTAGTGTATGTGTACTGCGTCTCATCAGTCCTCGGTGTTGTGACATCGGCATACTTGAGTGGGTGCTCATACTGGATGAGTTCACTGAACTCCCTCGCCCTAGAAATCTATAAGTGGTTCTCATTCATCGAGTAATAGGTTTCTAAGATATAGTTGTACACCATTAGTCCTTAAGACCCAGACATCACCGTGACTTCACTAGAGGACCGATTGTATCGTGACCTGTCCCTGAGTCCCACTGCGGACCGCTCCAAGGGCCAACGTTCGTGCAATCCGAAATCTAGTGTGAAGTCTGTGCATTGTAGTAGGGGATTCGAGCGCTTGAGTAGTCATGGATGTCCTGTGTGTTCTGACGGTTTATAATCCATGGAATCTCTGGCCAGAGTTGATAGTGGGGTGATTAGGGAAATGTGTTTCCCTAAGTCGCACACGAACGGATTTATAATACCTAGAACGTTCGCACGGTTATTGAACTTTATAAGAGGTCTCGGTGAACCAATGCCTCTAGTTTAATCGGGACATGTGCTACGAAAGGATCGTACTGTACGCTAACTATATCATAAGGTTCTTGCAGGCACTTCATTTGTATCTAGGGAATCATGATGCGTAGTTGCTAGACGCCAATCTTGATTCGTTGGGCACCGATTTGATCGGGATTAGGTAAAATGAGTTTTACTCTAATCAGGACTCTTGGGAGGAGTTCGTATAAGAACAATGTGTTGTTCGAATCACAAAGAGTTGTGAGCCCACGGCTAGCATACACCTGAACCATTGAGGGTCACACTTCTCGTGTAATATAGATCCTTGATAACAACAAGCATAGATTAATGTGTTAATCTTTGAAAGTTGGAGGTCAATATGATTGAGTCCAAGATTCGTGATTGTGGATTACGAGTCGGAATAAACGTAGAGAAAGAGAAAAGCGGAATTTAGTGAACTTTCTAACTTGGGAAGTTTCCCGATTTAGCAAGTCCACTGAATTGGAAGTTTCCAATTTTGGAAATTGGAAATTTCGAAGAGGCACTCGTATCAACGAGGACTTTGAGCTCGTCACAAATATAATTTTGTTATAATTTTGTGGACGATCGTTTATTAGAAACGAGGCCGACGAGGGGATGGGCTTAATGCATCAGTGGGTCAAGCCCAATGACTTAAGCCCGCTAGGGTTGAAAACCCTAAGTATAAATAGACCTCAAACAAGGGTTTGAGATAAGATTTTTACACACAAAAACCCTAGCCGTCCAGCCCTAGCCGTCCAGCCTCTCGGCCGCTGCTGCCCCGCCGCTCCGGCGCCGATCACCGTTGGAATCCGCCGGTTTTTCCTCTCCTTTCTCTATCGTATTCCCTTTGTTATCTAACCCCTTTGTATCTAGTGCTACAGTAGGGGGAGATCCGTTTATTCGAGGTGAAACCTAATTGGAGAGGAGCCGCTGCCCCGACGGAATTGCCACGCCGCCGCTGCACCGCCGCACGCGCCGCTGCACCGCCCACGCGCCGCCGCCGCTGACACCCACGCGCCGTCGTCGCCTCACTTTCGGACCAGCTGCCGTTTGGTGGTGTTCCTGCAGCCCCTAGGAGTGGTATATAGCAGCTTGTACGTGACTCGTTCTAGGATTTCGATTCGTCGAAATCGCACGCTACAAGAGGTAAATGAATTGAAACTTTCGTAAATTAATTCGAGCATGTTCTGTATGAATTATGATTCATGAGCATGAGTAATACGTGATTACATGTTTCGATTTTGTGAAATGAAGTATAAGCATGTTTCGTGATTTTCGGTTTTACGTATTTTTCAATTAAATCGAAAATTACCATATGTATGGCGGAAGCGTTAAGGTACGTTGACTATGTGATTAGTTTATGCATGTAATCGAAACTAGTTCGATGTAAAAAAAAAAAAAAATTTAAATTCCGTTGCGTATACATGCACGATCCCCAACAAGGTGTTGAAATGCTTGTAGGTACTTTCAATTCCGAGTACGAGTCGTAAAGTTGGAGTCGAGTTCGAGAATCGAGGGATGTGTTCATATGGAAGGCGTGTGGATCTTGTGTGCTCTTGTTAAATGATAAAGACAACGCGCGGTCGCACGTTGTTGACGGCCATGTTGTTGAAGATTCACAACATGTAACAACATGCAAATAACGTTGTCACCTGAACAAAAGCACGTTGTCGAACATTTACGACAACTATCCAGAGATGTTGTTATCGGTTATTAACAACATCGACGGACGTTTTGTAATACACTTCACCACAAGCCGCGATCACACGTTGTCATATGCGTAGTACAAGACTGAATGTACGTTGTGGCAGTATGTATAATAACGCATGACGAACGTGGTTATCGTTCTATTACAACATTCGCTTGTGGCTTGTTGAAAGTTAGATAACAACGTTCTTTACATCTTTTTATAATTTGATTAACAAGATGACGAGCGTGTTGTTTTTAACGTATTAACAACATGTTTTATTTTTTGTGGTAAGTTATTAACAATATAATCTTAATGTTGTTAATTCATTAACAATATGCTATGCGTAGTATGATTATTTCAATCGAGCATATTGTAATATTTATATTTTCGACCAAATTAAACCAATGCAATATTGCAAATGATTGGTAAGTCACCAATCATTTAAGCTGTCAAAATAATTTAATTTCCATTGATAAAAAATAAATGTCAAATAAACAAAGTAATTCTTAAAAAAAACCATTCTTAATATTCTAATCAACTTTAAGTCTGTCTACTCAAAATATAATACAAAAAGTAAGACTAAACTAATAATTTAGTTACATCGAACTTGTCTAAGCTCACATTCTAACCAAGTCAAAGTTCATCAAATCTTTAATTTCCCCTTCGACTGTGGAGATGCTCAAACTCTGTCAATGCAAATGACAAAAATAAAATAAAATAAAATAACAATTAAAATGAAATAATGTGCATATGTAACCAAATAAAAAAAAAAATCATAGTTAAATAGTTCTTGAATAATACCTTCATTAATCATTTTGATAGAACTTTTTGGGTACGCAATTGTACTCCCTAAAGCATCACCGAGCTTGTGAAATTCATCGGTGGTTCTATACAAAATCAGATCTTCATTAAAAACGAGGTCAACCCACACCTTCCAACAATCTCTTCCAAGATGCATATGATGAACCTTAGTGCGTGGATCAACTGATGCAATGTGTCCTTCAGCCACAACCTCCTCATTTTCAAAGTTGTACCAATGTAATAGCTGACACTTCTGATCGATCGTAGGTGAATCTTGTGAAGGATGACTTTGTTGTTCTGACTGAAATAAGATAATTAATAGGATAATTCAGAGAAACAATAAATTGATTGGTGACTAATGTAAACATTAATGATATGCATTTATATACGAATCAATTAAAGCTAATACATACCTGAGGAGTAGCAACATCTGAATTTAACATATCCTCAACATTCTTGTTTAGATTCTATAATAAAAAAAAAAAATTTAAAAAAAAGTGTTAAAATGTTCAAGGGTTCTAAATTTAATATAAGTGCATAAAAAAATTACCTGTTCATTTTCTTTGAGATATGATTCAAACTTGGCTTCAAACATAGCAACTTTACTTTCAAGCTCCTTGACTCTTGCGTTACATATGACTGTTGCATCAACTTTAGATGGGGTAACACCAAAACCAAGTCCACGAACTCGTCCTCGAGGTTCAGGTCCTAAAACACGTGCTAGAGCATCATCTCTTATGCAATCCTTTGTTGGTGGATTTTCCGACTCAATGCACTTAGTGATTTTTTCCTGTTAGTACACACATTTGACAGAAAAATAACGTAATGAGAACATAGCATAACCAATTTTAAATAAAGGTCTATAAGAGTAATAAAAATCTATACAAAAATTCAGATGGTTGAAAAAAAAAAAGAGAATGTTGACAAGGGCTGGGAAAATAAGATAGTGGATCATGTATTGAAAATATACCATATCATATTAATAATTATTCCTAAGTATCTGGTGGAATACAATGAAATTATTAAGGTGTCAAATTCATCCCCTTTTAATCATTAATAATTCCAAACATTTGCAGTAGATGAACATTGCTATTTCCTAACCCAATATATAATTTTATAAATTTAGTTGTTGTGGTCCGTACATGCATAACATTATCTCAAGACATTACACATACAAACATTATTATTATTATTATTATTATAATAATTATATATATATATATATATAAAGAAGAAGGTGAAAGAAGTGAATTTTTAAGATTACCATTATTTCACCAGCAACTTCATTGATAGGATCACCGTTCTTTTTTTCGTATGCTTTTTTCCATGATTCCACCCTTGTTATTTCATTGGGATTTGGATGGTTTTCTTTCTGGAAAAAATATAAAATAATTATATATATATATATATATATATATATATATATATATATATATATATATATATATATATATATATATATATATATATATATATATATATATATATATATATATATATATATTATATATATGTATGTATATAAATATAACAAGTGACTATCATGTTTCATTTTTAACTTATAACGTTACCAATTCATTCTCCAAACGAGCATAACCTTTACGACTCATAGTGTGTGTGTATTTTTGCTTCATCCTCATTTCCTTAAACATTTCTCTTCTGTTCTGAAAATAACACAAAAATTATGGGATGAGAAAGGAATAATTAAATTAATAATTAAAATTCATGTATACAGTATATCTAATTAACTAAAAAAAAAAATAACTCACTTTAAATGTTGTAGTAAGTCTTCTTTTCACGAAAGTATCCCAATCCTTGACGGATTTCACATTTGAGGGCCTAAGGACTTGTAATGCATGTACCCTATCGGGCAACTCGTTCGCTTCGATTATCTTTATTGTGATCTTTGATTTATATTGCCTCCAATATTTGCCCATCATTTTAAAAATAAGGTCTTTGTATGTATCATTCACGACAAATGATTGCTATATTAAAAAATATGTTAATTAAACATCCAAGTAAATGATAATCAATCAATCTACTAAGAGTGTATCATCTTGATTATATTACCTGAACAAGAGACCAAAGATCATCCCTCAAACTTTTCCAATTCTCCTCAACAAGATTCTTCCACTCTATGACAATCGGGATATGTTCACGTGCTATGACCCCAAGAAATGACACAAACTTAGCTGAATTTGTGCCAAAGGGCTGTCCGTTTGAATTAAAACTCAGTTGCAACTTCTGAATAGGCCCTCTACAAATCATATTCATTGTAGTTGGACCACGTTTTTTCTTTTCTTTTTCTTGTGTAGCTTGGGTATTGTTTGCATGTTCTGTTGACTGCGCGTCGTCGTTCTCCTCTTGTGAGACTACTTTTCGTAGGAGACTACGTCTGTGTGGTTGAGTCTCCTCATACTCAACATCATCATCGTATTCATCAACAAGAGTACGTTTCTTTTTTACTCTTTTTTCAGATTTTTTGGAATTCTACACATAAAATAAAATAAATGGGTTTATTGCTGTATTTTGACAATTTCTTAAAAAGATATAAAGAAGGGAAAGAGGTCTTACCTCAAACCGAGACATCCTTTTCAATTGTTTCAATATGTGACTCAATTCCCTGACAAGATCTTAGGGAAAAAAATTGGTTTTTACTATTATGGATAACTCAAATTTCATGATATCAATCAAGTAATTAACCAAATTTCAACTATATATGCAAATTTTACACTCGTTGTGAGGAATCAGCAGATATGATACTTTCTAAACCTGCAAACGGAATCTCCAAACCGTGTGTAATGAATAAATCAATAATCGTCATACTCAACTACAAAAATAAACAAATGTAACATGTTATTGTAAAATTATGGAGTATTTCTAATATAGAACATTTGTTCTGTTTTCCCCCACCACCCAAAACCCAAGAAAAAAAATAATAAAATAGAAAGAAGCAAAATCAGCAAAACCACCTATTAAATATCTCTCGTAACACAATTTTCCATACAAATTTCCATCGAAAACTTAGAACTTAAAAGAATACCCCATTCATAACTTGACTAAACAAAATTTTGACAATTGCCTTCTATAAAATCAAATTGGTCAAAATAATTATGTGAAAAATTTATCTAATTAAAAGTTAGACGGCGGTGCGGCGGCACTTTTCAGCGCGTTAGTCCTAAGCGGAGCAGTGTTTCTGTGAAAGTGCGAGACAACGCATAGTGGTGTGCGAGCGTCTGAGAGGTATTGATGCGGTGGTTTGGACGATTCAGAGCGGCGACGGAGATGTATTGACGCAGATTTGGCAATTGAGGACGGAACCGTCTGGGAAGAAAGAGTCGGAGCGAGATTAATTAGGGAGGGTTTTTAGACTCTGTATACTTAATTTAACGCAAAAGAAGGCTAGGGAAATTTATTAGAGGGAAAAAAAGGAGGGAAACGAAAACTTAGTAGGAGGGAAATGAAAAAAAAATATAGGATGGAAAAGAAAATAAATGGTGGATGCCGAAAGGAAATAAATAGTAGAAACATTGATAATATTTTTTTTTTTTAATTCTAAAAACATATATTTATTTAATAATAAAATATTGTGTATTTGTACTATGGTGGAAAATTGCACCAACTGAAAGGAAATAAAAAAAATTGATAAAAAATCGATTCGTTTTACGCGAGAAACAATGTCAAGTTTTCCACTTTGATTTGTATTTAATTTATATTATTACAAGCATGTTGTAAAACTCTTACGACGTACGATTCAATGATTCATTTCGATTTTTCAACTTTTCAGTTTGAATCTTAAGATAAATTCGATTGAATATAAAATAATAGATGGTCAACAATTAGAAAATGAGTAGTGGCGTAAACGAATCTAGCCGACTCGACTCGAGTGTATATTTCTTCAAACTTATTCTAATTTTACCCAAATTACGAATAATGTTTGATCCTGGTTTGTTGCCGAATACAATCTTACTCGAACAAACTTTGCAATTATAAATAAAATAGACAGATTATGCTAAATTATGCAGCAATAAACATATTACATATCTTTTTCCTATATGCTGAGTTATGCAGCAACAAATTACATATCCTGTTTGCGGTCTTATCGAAAATTATGGCAGGACATAATTACATGTCATTTTCGAGTCTATGCAAAGGAGTTTGCATCGGTGAGACGAGGTCCCCAAGGAGCTTCTTGTGATTATTGCACTGCCTTTGCAGATAGATTTTCTTATTCTTAAACTTTATAAGTGGAGAAATATCCAAAAAAATATTTGTACACATTGCACGATTTTTTTCCCGAGTGCAGTTGACAGACTGTACGAAAATTATCATAACTTCTTCGTTAGACCTTCTTTTTACAGACCGTTTTTTTTGTTTAAAACTAGACTTTCATATATTTCCAGGCATATATTCTAAAACTTCTAGTTCCTTCTCAATAAAAGCAGTTTTGCGTTCAAAGTCACCCTATCTGCTGGAATATGTTATGGAACAGCATTTGCATCAGCTTATTTCAGCTCTAAGATCCCGGGCCTCGTCTGTAGCAGTCCATTCCGCAAAGAAAACCACCGTATATGCCTATAAAGATTTAATTTTATTAGACAAATAACTATAGCAACAACAAAATTATTGAACTTGTAATTTAACTAAACGGTCAATTATACCTTGCCAAGCCGTGTGGAACAAAACAACTCAGGTTCTGCATTATACATGAGGGGGTATCTGCTACTCCTTAAACATGTAATGTGTCAGCTTAATGGAACATGAATACATGATACACACATGGATTAAAGAAATTGACAGAAAAAATAATATATGACAAACACATTAAACATTATAAAACAATATCACTCGTTTAATGAATTACAAATTCTTTGGAGCATAACATAAAAAATAAAATGAAAATTCAAATTCATTAATACTATGGTTCACAAAGCACTCCTTCGACATCCAATCGTGCATATTCTTCTTCATCTTGTTCTTCCTCTTCCTCTTTATCTACTTGATCTTCATTGTTGTGAAGTCCTGACATATCAATTGGAGGAGATAATTCACATTCAATATGATCACTCATTTCCCACTCTTGAGAACCTCTTGGTGGTGGATGCAACACAATATACCAACTAGAAGTTTCATTCACTGTAGAATAAAAGACTTGTTTAGCTTGTGATGCTAAAATGAAAGGATCCTTTTGAAATTGAGTTTGTCCTTCATGAAGATTAACTAAAGTAAAACCATCTTCGACTTTGATACCATTCACAATGTTTGCCCAATCACACTTGAACAACGCAATTTCAAACGCACTATATGACAATACGATAATATCAGTCAAAACACCATAATAAGTAATTTTCTCTGTGACCATTGCATTATCTTTTGCACTAGCTCTACAAATTGTTGTTGCCTCAAGTGAGACACCACTATTCTGAGTAGTAGTCTCTTTATCCTTGGTACGAAACCGAAGACCCTTTATAATCATCCCAGAGTAAGAAGTAGCCCGTTGCGATGGACCACGTGCAAGCCATCTAAGAGTTCTCGAGATATCATGTGAAACTACTTCATCTCTAATCTGTCTCAAGTCAAATTAACACCAATGAAAAAGTATTAATCGTACGGTTAACTATATATATATATATATATATATATATATATTATTTTACATTATAAACTTGTTCATACCTTCTTATCGAACCATTCATTGAAGTAATTTATGTGTTTCTTCTCCAACAATGTTTCATTTCGTTCCAGACGAGCATCTGCTCTTTTAAGTTCCTCCTTATGTATACTAATATACAATGTATTGTGTTATGTATATTTCTACAGGAGTTTGAAATATGAAAAATACATTAAAATTAAACATACCTTATATACGGTTGGACATCTTCTGTGTTGAATAACACATATCTATGAGCAACTTGTAGAAGTTCAAATGAAAGATCAATTGGATGCCCTTTTGAAATAGGACGTCCTTCTAACAACAAACTACTCTCGAATTCTTCATTGCGAGCATTCCTAGAGCCAATATCATCAGCTTTTTTTATATATTTGCTGCATAACAACGCACACTCTTCAACAATGTATCGCTCAGCTATACACCCCTCGGGCCGTGCACGATTTTTAACATACCCTTTTATCACTTTCATATACCTAAGAAAATAAAAGATAAAGGTCAAACTATTTTTTCAATATTTATAATCAATTGTTATGACATCAATTGGCATATATAACATAAGTTACCTTTCAAATGGGTACATCCATCGATATTGTACGGGACCACATAATCTAGCTTCTCTTCCCAAGTGAATGGTTAAATGAATCATAATGTCAAAGAATGAAGGAGGAAAGAACCTCTCTAACATGCATAAAGTCTCAACGATTTCTTCTTCAAGTTTTTCCAATTTGTTTCTATCCACGACTTTCTGACATAATTCATTAAAGAAGACACACAACCTAAAAACTGCAGTTCTTGGTGCCTTGGGTAAAAGGTCCTTTAATGCCACCACTAACAATTGTTGCATAAGAACATGACAGTCATGAGACTTAAGACCAATCAATTTGCAATCTGTCAAAGAGACACAATTTGCAATATTTGAACCATAACCATCGGGTAACTTCAGATTGTAAAGTCGTCGGCAAAAAATTTGTTTCTCTGTCTTGGATAATGTGTGAGGTGCTGCGGGTAGGTATAGTCTATTTCCTCTCTTCTGAGGATGCAAGTCACGTCTAATTTGCATTTCTTCCAAGTCTTTGCGAGACTTGAGTCCATCTTTTGTTTTTCCCTTCTGGTTCAAAAGTGTACCAAAAATGCTCTCGCAAACATTTTTTTCAACGTGCATGACATCTAAGTTATGGCGCACCAACAGACTCTACAATAAAACAAATGTTAAAAAAAATTAACCGTCATTGAATTTTATAAACTTTATATGATAACATAAAAGAAAATAAATTAAGAATATAAGCATAAAAGATAGCTCTATCTTACCTTCCAATACGGTAGTTCGAAAAAGATGGATTTTTTCTTCCATAAGGAATCTTGTAATGAGTTTGTATCTACATGTTTTCTCTTTTTCTGTTTTTTCTTATCCATTTTTCCCCAATTATTCGTAACCTCACCTAATTCACGATAAATTTCTTCGCCTGTAGATATCTTAGGCCGTCTTTTAATTTCATTATGCCCGTTGAACCAACCATTTTTGAAGCGCAATCGGTGATTTGGAGCAAGAAATCGTCTATGTCCCATATAGGCAAACTTGCGACTATGTGATAACCAATCTGAACATGTATCTTGACGACAAACAGGACACGCAAATTTTCCTTTGGTAGGCCACCCAGATAGGTTTCCGTAAGCTGGGTAGTCATTGATGGTCCACATTAAAATACATTTTAAGGTGAAACTCATCTGACTAAATGCATCAAATACCTCTATCCCATCTTTCCACAATAGTTTCATATCATCTATAAGCGGAGCCAAGTAAATATCAATATCATTGCCCGGTTGTCTTGGACCTGGAATCAACAAAGTTAACATTAAACTTTCCTTGGACATGCATAACCACGGTGGCAAGTTATAGGGAGCTAAAATCACAGGCCAACAACTATACGTAGAGCGATCTTGGAAAGGATTAAAGCCATCGGTTGAAAGCCCAAATCTCATGTTACGAGGGTCCGAAGCTGTAACACCCCACCTTTCCAAAACCCGAAAATTCTAAAACCCGAGATTTATATTCCTAACTCGAGAACCCTTAGGAAATATTATTACGTGATTATATTATTACGTGATTTTAATTATGTTACTTACGTGAATAATTACGTGCGCTATTATATATGTGACTTATATGATTTAAATTCCCGTAAATTGAAATACTATGGAATTTCGTGAATTATGTGGTAACTTATGTGAAATATATATATAGTATGATTATGTATATATGCACGTAGATACATATAGTTATACATTTTCATGCATGCATTATATATATATAATTAAGTAGACATATATGTGTGTATATATATGTGTCCGTATATATGTGTGTATGACCGTGTGAATGTGTGTGGTGTTTTATTTTAAATTAATATATTAGCTATATTTTGCATGTTTCTTCCACTTGTCACTTCCTCCTTTTGTGTGGCATAGCCACTACACTTGTCTACTACTCACCCCCTATAAAGAATGACTAAGCTATTTCTCTCTCTCTTTTTATCATAATTACCGTAACCCATCTTCATCATTCTCCCAACCCAAGAATATGAAGAATACTCCCCTCTCTCTCCCTCTTGTTTTTCTTTCGGCCAAAGCAACCACCACAAACCCCACCAAGAAATATTACCCAAAATTTCCATCTTTCCACCATAAGTCCTTCAAGATATTTCTCATCTTTAAATCATCTCCATAGCCATATCTCTTGAGTTGATCTTCCAAGAACTCCATAAAACCCATATCTCCATTTAGTGGAATTTCTTGAAGCCTTCTTGAATCCTTTTATTTTCTATTCCATAAAGGTAAGAAATTCGATTTCTTGCTGCAATTAAGGGACATCAATAGTATTGAAAAGATTTTCATGAAATTTTAAAAGATTGGGAAAGATTTCGAAAAATTAGGGGTTTTTGAAGAAAAATGGAAAAATGAGTGTTCTTGTTAAATTCTTGTTCTTGCATGCATAATCTATGTTGATAGTGGTTAGATACAGCATTTATTGGCCAAAAGCCTTGAGAATTTCAGATTTCAAAAAGGGGTTTTCAAGAAAATGAAATTTTTAACTTTTTGTGGTTGCATGTGTAGATCTTCGAAAGTTTGGGCCAAATCTGTAATTTTTGTAAAGTTTGTCCGAAAAATGTTTTCAAAACTGTTTTCCAACATTTATTGAACTAAAATTTCGGATTTAAAAGATTTTTGTAAGAAAAAGGTTGATTTGAATATTCTATTAGGCTTGCATGTGTAGATCTAGAAATTTTGGGGCAAATTATGCAATTTCCGAAATTTCTGCATAAAGTGACTTTCCAACTTCATTTTTCTGCATCTAGTAAAGTGGAATTTCAGATTTGTTAGGGGTTTTCCTGAAAAAGTTGATTTTGAACTTCTAGTGTGGTTGCATGTGTATATTTCGAAACTTTTGGGTCAAAACTGCAATTTCTGGAAAAATCTCTCATTTTTAAAGTTTGGATCTGTTTTACAGCAAGTATTAATTAGGAAAAAGTTTTATTTAGCAAGTTTTTAAATCAAATAGAGTTATACTAGAGTTTTTGATTTTTAAATTGATAAAGGGAATTTTCTAGTTTTTATTTCAAGAAAATTCGAAACTTTTTGAAAATTTAAATTTATTTCAGAATCTGGAAATTTAGTCAGTTAGGAGTTCTAGAATTTAATTTGGGAATTTTTGGAATTAGTTTGCTAATATTTCGAAATTTGGATAATTGCATGTCATTTACATATGTTTTGTGCCTTAAGTGTTCATATTTTGATTTAATGATCATGAATTATGAATTTTGGTATTTTTGTACTTTAATTGCTGTTGGATGTGTTTAATGGATGTGGGAAATTGATTGAAATGGATTATTACCTAGATGTGGTAATAAGTCCATTAAATGAAGGTAAAAATGTATTTGTTCTTGAGTTTGCCTTAATGAGTAATTAGTGAAGTTTAATGTGTTGATTGTGCATGTGTGTGTATGCTGAAAATGTGTGAATGAGTGGGTGCTGATTGTGCATGGTGTGTGTGCCGTGTGTGGTTGTGTATTTATGTGTGTGAATTTGGGAGTTTTACCCAAATCATTAATATGTGGTAAGTTGTGATATTTTGGTGATTTGTGGCACTTGATTGACATTTGTGATGTTATGTGTGGGTCATAAGCATAATTTCGAAAAGTTGCATTAAATGATTTTTGTTTGAAAGATTAATGGAATATCGGGTAATAAACAACTCGGATATAGTGGGCCGGTATCCAACTAGGATGATGTGGTAGTGGTTTGATTCCACTTAGTGAAAACGGGCTCGTAACAGGTTTATTATTCGGTACAGAAATTAATCTTTCACGGATCCGATAAACCGAAAAATGTGTTTTTCATGATTTTCACAAAAAGGGCATTTTAGTCATTTTTGCATAATTACGTGATCTTGTTAAATGATGTGCTTTCGTGAGATATGTAATTTGACCGATTGTCTTGTGTTGTTGTGCGAAACGTGGGTAAGAACGGGTATACGCTACTATATATATTATATATATAACGTATTTCTAAAGTTTGATAATACTCGGATTTCTTACTGAGCTTTATAGCTCATATAGATGTCTTTTAATTGCAGGTAGTAGTAATCCTCAACCGGGATGGATCGAGTAGTGGATCGAGGTCTTGCCCGGGGTTTTGGAAGGCGTACGAGGACCTATGAACGATGCTAGACTTTTGGTTAATTTCTTTTGGTGGTGTAACTCTAAAACCGTAATATTTCCCTTTCGTACTTTTGAACTCGTTTCTTTATGAATCGCACTTATTTCCCTACTTTAATATGTTAAGTTCCGTAAATTGCTATTTTCATGCCATCGTCGGAAAACTTCGAATTATCCACCAAAATAACCTTTTCGAACTCTGATTTATTCTCGAACCGAAAAGAATGTTTAGTGAGAATGTAGCACTCGAATAAGAAACCTCCTTTCGAAACCTATTTCCAAACCAAGATTTATATTCAGCTAAATCAATTCAATAAAGATTTCGAAAATGCAAAGCCTTCAATACCCAAAAGAACAAAGTTTTGATAATTGCATTTTCACCCCATCCCAACGTTTCGAAAATTACAAAGAGATCCTTTGCTTCCGCTAGTTTAATAGAAATTCCGATAAACCGGTTCGATTTATCGCCCGTCTAGAAGGGGGGTGCTACAGAGAGTGGTATCAGAGCATTGTTCATAGATACTCGTACGAACTTCACGGGCTTAGAGACTACTCGAGACGCGAAACTCGGACCATCCGGTAACGTATGTGTATTATTTTCCTTATGTGTTTTATTTGCTTTACTTATTAATGATAATTAATATAGAAATAATGGCGAGACGTATAACCCGAGCAAACCCGAGCAATCCTGCCGATGAACCGCACGACCCCAATCAAACCATTAATAATCTCTCCAACTTAATCCGAGAACAAGCCCAAAACCACCAACGTCAAATCGAACAACTTCTCCAACGTAATCAAAACCCGCCTCAAAATAATGCGCCTCAAGCCATATACGAACGATTCCTCCGAATGAACCCATCCGAATTTCACGGTGGAACCGACCCCACTATAGCCGAAGAGTGGATCAAATCTCTCGAAGTCATCTACGACTACATGCAAATGACCGACCGCGACCGCGTGCACTGTGCCATCTTCCTCCTCCGAAACGAAGCTCGTAACTGGTGGGAAGGAATCAAAGAAGGAACGAACCTCGAAACTCTGCCATGGACCGAATTCAAAGTACAATTTTTCGAAAAATATTTCTCGAAGGACGTGCGAGCCCACAAACTCAAAGAATTTCTCGAACTCCGACAAGGCGACTTACCGATGATCGAATACATCCGCCGTTTCGAACGTGGCTGCCTCTACGCTCCATTCATCGCTCGAGACACCGAAGAAAAGAAGAACCATTTCATTCGTGGCCTCCAACCCGAAATCCGTAGAGATATTCGTATGTCCGACGCCTCAACGTTCCGCCAACTCGTAGACAAGGCACTCATGGCTGCCCAAGACGAACGAGATATTCAAAATAGCCGCCGACCACAAGGAATTACTCAACGACCGTGGAAAAAGAACAATTTCGGCAACCGCCCATTCCGAGGAAAAGGAACGCAGCCCATTCGCCAAACAACCGGACCACCGCCACCGCCGCCAAGGCCAACCTGCCCAAAGTGTGGAAAGAGTCACTCCGGAGAATGCGTACACGGAACACGGAGCTGCTTTCGATGCCATCAGCCCGGACACATGGTGAAAGACTGCCCGAAACCTCCACCGAACGTCCCCGGTCGAGTGTTCGCCATGACTCAAGAACAGATCGAGCAAGACCCGTCGATGATAGCAGGTACCATATTTATCCTCGAAGAACCCATTTACGCTCTTATCGATTCCGGCTCTACTCATTCCTTTATATCGAAAGACATAATTGCGCACTTAAATCTCGAACCGAACCGATTAAATTACGAATACCGAATCCTCATTCCCTCTGGTGAAGAGATGTGCTCTAACCTAGTCATACTCAATTGCCCAATCCGAGTTCATACTCAAACCATGAATTTCGACCTAATCCTCTTACCGATCCAAAACTTCAAAGTTATACTAGGCATGGATTGGTTAACCGAATTCAAAGCCCAAATCGACTGTGCCTCGAAAACGGTCATTTTTCCACTTCCGAATGGCGAAACCCTAAAATTTCGAAGTCAACCCAAATCCTCGATTCCCATCATATCCGCGATCAAAGCAGTCAAACTCATTCACAAGGGACATTCCGGCTACTTAGTGGATATTCAAAAATCCGAGTCCGATCCCAAAGCGCAAATTTCCGATATTCGAGCTGTCCAAGAATTTCCCGACGTATTTCCCGATGATATTCCCGGACTTCCGCCCGATCGAGAAATCGAGTTCGAAATCAATCTGATCCCCGGAGCCGTGCCAATTTCCAAAGCACCGTACCGCATGGCCCCGATGGAATTGAAGGAACTGAAGGACCAAGTCCAAGAATTACTCGACAAAAGCTATGTTCGACCCAGCCATTCCCGTGGGGAGCACCGGTTCTCTTTGTCAGAAAGAAAGACGGATCCCTCCGCCTTTGCATCGATTACCGTGAGCTCAACAAAGTCACGATCAAAAATAAATACCCTCTTCCTCGAATCGATGATCTTTTCGACCAAATCCAAGGCTCATCAGTCTTCTTGAAAATCGACCTCCGATCCGGCTATCACCAACTCAAAATCAAAGAATCCGATATTCCCAAAACGGCTTTCAGAACCCGATACGGCCACTACGAATTCGTTGTTATGCCCTTCGGCTTAACCAACGCCCCCGCAGCTTTCATGGACCTGATGAACCGAGTCTTCCATCAATACTTGGACCAGTTCGTAATTGTTTTTATCGACGACATTCTCATCTATTCCAAAACCCAAGAAGATCATATGTCTCACCTTCGTACCGTACTCCAAACCCTCCGATCGCATCAACTATACGCCAAGTTCAGCAAATGCGAGTTCTGGCTTTCGAGTGTGGCTTTCCTTGGTCACATTGTTTCAGAACAAGGAATCTCTGTCGACCCCAGCAAAATAGAAGCCGTGTCAAATTGGTCAATCCCGAAGAATGCGAAGGAAATTCGAAGTTTCCTTGGACTAGCCGGCTACTACCGCAAATTCGTAAAGGATTTCTCAAAGCTTGCCTCTCCACTCACCCGATTAACTCGAAAAGACGTCAAGTATCAGTGGACTCCCGAATGCGACGCCAGTTTCAACGAATTGAAAGCTCGACTCACATCGGCACCAATTCTCGCACTACCAGAGAAAGTCGGAGAATTCATAGTCTACAGCGATGCCTCGAAATTAGGTCTAGGCGCCGTACTTATGCAAAATGGAAAGGTCATTGCCTACGCCTCACGTCAACTCAAAGAGTACGAATGCAATTATCCAACGCACGATCTCGAATTAGCAGCCGTCGTTTTCGCACTCAAAATCTGGCGACACTACCTCTATGGCGAAAAATGCACCATCTACACCGATCACAAGAGTCTGAAATATTTCTTCACTCAGAAGGACTTGAACATGCGGCAACGACGATGGCTCGAACTAGTCAAGGATTACGACTGCGAGATACTCTACCACCCCGGCAAAGCAAATGTGGTCGCCGACGCACTAAGCCGCAAATCGATCAACGCGCTCATCGTCCAACCTAACTTGGGAGAATCGATCAAATCCGCCCAACAAAACGATCCGCAAATCCTCAAAATTCGCGACAACCTCGAATCCAATCCCAACTTTCAAATCACCAAAGATGGTCTCGTCCGATTCCAAAATCGCATTTACGTCCCCGATGATCCAAATGTTCGCCGACTCATCTTAACCGAAGCTCACCAAACCACGTACACTTGCCATCCCGGAGAAACCAAGATGTATCAAGACCTCAAAAAGCTCTACTGGTGGCCTGGAATGAAGAAAGACGTGGCCCGATTCGTAGCCGAATGCTTAGTGTGCCAGCAAGTCAAAGCGGAACATCAAAGGCCCGGAGGTCTACTTCAATCGAATCTAATTCCGGAATGGAAATGGGAAGCTATCACAATGGACTTCGTGCAAGGATTTCCGAAGACCCAAAGAGGATCCGACGCCATTTGGGTGATCGTTGACCGACTGACCAAAACGGCTCACTTTCTTCCGATTCGAATGACGCTCAGTTTAGAGAAGCTAACCGAACTATACGTCCGCGAAATAGTCCGACTCCACGGCGTCCACGTCTCGATTATTTCCGACCGAGACCCTCGATTCACGTCCAAATTCTGGAAAAGTTTACACGAAACCCTCGGAACGCGATTAAAAATTAGCACCGCGATTTATTGGCCCATTCGAAATTCTCGACAAAGTTGGTACTCGCGCCTACCGACTCGCCTTACCGCCCAACTTGTCCAACTTCCACAATGTCTTTCACGTTTCGATGCTTCGAAAATACATTCGCAGCCCCGACCACATATTGAAAACCGAACCGGTCGAACTAAACCCCAACCTATCCTACGAAGAGAAACCTTCCCAAATACTCGATTTCAAAACCAAAACCCTTCGAAACCGAGACCTTAAATTCGTTAAGATCCTTTGGCAAAACCATACCCCCGAAGAAGCCACGTGGGAACGAGAAGAAGAAATGCGCGAGCGATACCCCGAGTTGTTCAGGTAACAATTTTGGGGACAAAATTTCTTTAAGGGGGGGAGATTGTAACACCCCACCTTTCCAAAACCCGAAAATTCTAAAACCCGAGATTTATATTCCTAACTCGAGAACCCTTAGGAAATATTATTACGTGATTATATTATTACGTGATTTTAATTATGTTACTTACGTGAATAATTACGTGCGCTATTATATATGTGACTTATATGATTTAAATTCCCGTAAATTGAAATACTATGGAATTTCGTGAATTATGTGGTAACTTATGTGAAATATATATATAGTATGATTATGTATATATGCACGTAGATACATATAGTTATACATTTTCATGCATGCATTATATATATATAATTAAGTAGACATATATGTGTGTATATATATGTGTCCGTATATATGTGTGTATGACCGTGTGAATGTGTGTGGTGTTTTATTTTAAATTAATATATTAGCTATATTTTGCATGTTTCTTCCACTTGTCACTTCCTCCTTTTGTGTGGCATAGCCACTACACTTGTCTACTACTCACCCCCTATAAAGAATGACTAAGCTATTTCTCTCTCTCTTTTTATCATAATTACCGTAACCCATCTTCATCATTCTCCCAACCCAAGAATATGAAGAATACTCCCCTCTCTCTCCCTCTTGTTTTTCTTTCGGCCAAAGCAACCACCACAAACCCCACCAAGAAATATTACCCAAAATTTCCATCTTTCCACCATAAGTCCTTCAAGATATTTCTCATCTTTAAATCATCTCCATAGCCATATCTCTTGAGTTGATCTTCCAAGAACTCCATAAAACCCATATCTCCATTTAGTGGAATTTCTTGAAGCCTTCTTGAATCCTTTTATTTTCTATTCCATAAAGGTAAGAAATTCGATTTCTTGCTGCAATTAAGGGACATCAATAGTATTGAAAAGATTTTCATGAAATTTTAAAAGATTGGGAAAGATTTCGAAAAATTAGGGGTTTTTGAAGAAAAATGGAAAAATGAGTGTTCTTGTTAAATTCTTGTTCTTGCATGCATAATCTATGTTGATAGTGGTTAGATACAGCATTTATTGGCCAAAAGCCTTGAGAATTTCAGATTTCAAAAAGGGGTTTTCAAGAAAATGAAATTTTTAACTTTTTGTGGTTGCATGTGTAGATCTTCGAAAGTTTGGGCCAAATCTGTAATTTTTGTAAAGTTTGTCCGAAAAATGTTTTCAAAACTGTTTTCCAACATTTATTGAACTAAAATTTCGGATTTAAAAGATTTTTGTAAGAAAAAGGTTGATTTGAATATTCTATTAGGCTTGCATGTGTAGATCTAGAAATTTTGGGGCAAATTATGCAATTTCCGAAATTTCTGCATAAAGTGACTTTCCAACTTCATTTTTCTGCATCTAGTAAAGTGGAATTTCAGATTTGTTAGGGGTTTTCCTGAAAAAGTTGATTTTGAACTTCTAGTGTGGTTGCATGTGTATATTTCGAAACTTTTGGGTCAAAACTGCAATTTCTGGAAAAATCTCTCATTTTTAAAGTTTGGATCTGTTTTACAGCAAGTATTAATTAGGAAAAAGTTTTATTTAGCAAGTTTTTAAATCAAATAGAGTTATACTAGAGTTTTTGATTTTTAAATTGATAAAGGGAATTTTCTAGTTTTTATTTCAAGAAAATTCGAAACTTTTTGAAAATTTAAATTTATTTCAGAATCTGGAAATTTAGTCAGTTAGGAGTTCTAGAATTTAATTTGGGAATTTTTGGAATTAGTTTGCTAATATTTCGAAATTTGGATAATTGCATGTCATTTACATATGTTTTGTGCCTTAAGTGTTCATATTTTGATTTAATGATCATGAATTATGAATTTTGGTATTTTTGTACTTTAATTGCTGTTGGATGTGTTTAATGGATGTGGGAAATTGATTGAAATGGATTATTACCTAGATGTGGTAATAAGTCCATTAAATGAAGGTAAAAATGTATTTGTTCTTGAGTTTGCCTTAATGAGTAATTAGTGAAGTTTAATGTGTTGATTGTGCATGTGTGTGTATGCTGAAAATGTGTGAATGAGTGGGTGCTGATTGTGCATGGTGTGTGTGCCGTGTGTGGTTGTGTATTTATGTGTGTGAATTTGGGAGTTTTACCCAAATCATTAATATGTGGTAAGTTGTGATATTTTGGTGATTTGTGGCACTTGATTGACATTTGTGATGTTATGTGTGGGTCATAAGCATAATTTCGAAAAGTTGCATTAAATGATTTTTGTTTGAAAGATTAATGGAATATCGGGTAATAAACAACTCGGATATAGTGGGCCGGTATCCAACTAGGATGATGTGGTAGTGGTTTGATTCCACTTAGTGAAAACGGGCTCGTAACAGGTTTATTATTCGGTACAGAAATTAATCTTTCACGGATCCGATAAACCGAAAAATGTGTTTTTCATGATTTTCACAAAAAGGGCATTTTAGTCATTTTTGCATAATTACGTGATCTTGTTAAATGATGTGCTTTCGTGAGATATGTAATTTGACCGATTGTCTTGTGTTGTTGTGCGAAACGTGGGTAAGAACGGGTATACGCTACTATATATATTATATATATAACGTATTTCTAAAGTTTGATAATACTCGGATTTCTTACTGAGCTTTATAGCTCATATAGATGTCTTTTAATTGCAGGTAGTAGTAATCCTCAACCGGGATGGATCGAGTAGTGGATCGAGGTCTTGCCCGGGGTTTTGGAAGGCGTACGAGGACCTATGAACGATGCTAGACTTTTGGTTAATTTCTTTTGGTGGTGTAACTCTAAAACCGTAATATTTCCCTTTCGTACTTTTGAACTCGTTTCTTTATGAATCGCACTTATTTCCCTACTTTAATATGTTAAGTTCCGTAAATTGCTATTTTCATGCCATCGTCGGAAAACTTCGAATTATCCACCAAAATAACCTTTTCGAACTCTGATTTATTCTCGAACCGAAAAGAATGTTTAGTGAGAATGTAGCACTCGAATAAGAAACCTCCTTTCGAAACCTATTTCCAAACCAAGATTTATATTCAGCTAAATCAATTCAATAAAGATTTCGAAAATGCAAAGCCTTCAATACCCAAAAGAACAAAGTTTTGATAATTGCATTTTCACCCCATCCCAACGTTTCGAAAATTACAAAGAGATCCTTTGCTTCCGCTAGTTTAATAGAAATTCCGATAAACCGGTTCGATTTATCGCCCGTCTAGAAGGGGGGTGCTACAGAAGCGAATGATGGCCACCTCCTATTTATCGAATCCCATGCCAATGAATGAACAGGATGTCTTAATTTTCCATCTATACTCTTATTAGTTGAGTGCCATCTTACTTGTTCTGCTATCTCAGCTATAGCAAACATTCTTCTCAATCTTGGTATAATTGGAAAATAACGCAGCACTTTTGCGGGAACTCCATTTTTAATTCTTGTTTCATTCTTGCTAACTTTCCATCTCGACGCACCACATTTAGGACATTCGGTTGCGTGCTCAAGATCATTTCTAAATAGACAACAATCATTCGCGCATGCATGTATCTTCTCATAGCCAAGTTCTAATGTCTTGAATATTTTCTTTGTCAAATAAAACGATTCAGGAAGTGTATTATCATCAGGCAACATATCACGGATCATTTGCATCATGCTATCAAAAGCACTATCAGTTATGCTAAATGATGCTTTGAACTTAAACATAGTTATGATCGCAGACATCTTTGTGTACTTTATGCAACCTGGGTACAGTGGAGTCTCTGCTTCCCTAACTAAATTATCAAAATCTGTTTCTCTAGTTATTGGTTCCTCGTGATTGTCGTCGTTTTGAAAATATAAGTCCTTGTACATCCTATACATCTCTGGTATTTCCGCATTATCATATTGGATTGATTCATTTGGTCTTTCACCATGCAAAACCCAAATTTTGTAGTTAGGATCAAAACCTTTTATGACTAGGTGTTCATACACTGTATTGAAGTGGTGGTGTTGTAGGTTTCTACATAACAAACAAGGGCATACAATCATATATGAATCTCCTGATCGAGCTCGAGCTGCATCAACAAAATTGCGTGATCCCTTTTGGTAAATCTCTCCACGTCTACATTTATCAAAATTAAAATTTGTAAAAATATTAAACTTAACCAGAAGATATAATTTAAAGCTAATTAAATGTTAAACCTGTCAAATTTCAGCCATTCTTTATCCATTTAAAGATCAATACAAAGTCTCCTGCCACGCTTATACTGTCCAAGTTGAAAATCTGATACGCAAAGAGAAGTCAAAAGAAAGATAGCATATGTTTTTTTACATTAGCACATGAACTTTAAAGTAAAGCAATTCTTTAAACGGAAATTAGAAATTAATTCGTGTGATTTTATTCTTCCAAAAGTAAATAGTAAAAGATATAAACTACTTTCATAAATAACATACCCGTGATTTGTTGCACAAGGAATATACATGTGAAGAAGTTACGATTTTTGATATATATGATTTTTCATATGAATTGTCTGCCTTTTTATTTTTTTCTTTGTCCATGTATTGTTGTCAAAAATCAAAGGTTTAAATCTGTAATACATGAAGAATACAAATTCTCAATCACCTGTTTCTTCCTCTTCTTTCCTGCACAACAACAAGAATTATGAAGATCCTTTGTAGCAACGCCGCCTGAAACGTGAAAGTCTCCCTTTTTCGGCCGCTTCTTGTTTTCTTTTTTATGAAGTTGGATCGATCAGGATTCCATCTTCTTCTCCTTATTTTTTTTCTATTACTGTAATCAAATATCAAAGTTTTGAATAAAAAATAAATGAAAAAACTAAATCTCAAACAACTAATAATAAATACCTTTTCTTTCCTGCGACACAAGAATGGTGAAAATCCTTTGTTGCAAAGTTGAAACGTGGAAAGTTGAAATGTGGAAAGAAAATCCTCCAAGTTTTGTTTTTTTGGCCGACTTGTTCTGTGTCTTCAAAGTTTATTTCCTCAACGTCATTAGGTTAACAAACTCCTAATTTGATTGGTAACTTAATTCCTAAATTAACATAGCTAATTAAATTAAATACGTGTAAATATAATTATAATAAAACTTTGCTGATTATTATCAAAGCTGATTAAAAACACGAATCTCGCAAATTTAAAATAGATTTTTAAAATAACCATTCGACAAAGTGCTATGTGTGTTGTTACAGTAACTCGATTCGACAACACACATTATATCTTGTTACAGTTACGCTTTTGTACAACTTGCGAGAAAGGTTGTTGTAAAGAACTTGCCAACTGAGATATCACAACATGCTGCCGCGTCTTGTGGAATCATGAGTTAACAACACGCTAAACACACATGTTGTTAAATATATTGTTCGGGAGCTAACAACAACATTCATTAAAAGCATATTGTTGAAAATATATTATCACAACACAAATAATATGCGTGTTGTTAAAATGAAGTGGTTAAAAGTCACTTTTCTTGTAGTGAATGCTTAGCTCGAAGCTAATGCCAAAAGAAAAGTAAGAATACTTAGCACATGCTAATTCCATAAGAAGAGGAATAATGCTTAGCTCGATGAAAAGGCCAAAAGGAAAGTATGAATGCTTAGCACAAGCTAATTCCATAAGGAGGTGAACAATGCTTGGTGACAAGCTAATACCGAAAGGAAAGTAAGAATGCTTAACTCGAATATAATGCCAAAAGCATTGTAAGAGAGCTTAGCACAAGAAAATTCCTTAAGTAGAGGAATAATGCTTATCTCCTAGCTAATGCCTAAAGGAAAGCAAGAATGCATAGCTCGAAGGTAATTTAGAGCAGGTGACCAACAAGACAACTTGTGGTTGTGGTCTTTCCGTTAAATCTTGTAATAAATAATCCTTTTTCGGAGTAATGATAAAACACGTTGTTATTCTATATATTTGTCCCTTGTTCAAACATAAATGTAGTCCTTGCAGTTATTACAATTACTTGTAATTGATCTTTTAGGATCGTGAGATATTTACTTTAGTATTATAACTGGTAAACCATGTTCCTAGTTGAAGAGTTACGCCACCAACGAGGATATCGGGCGTTCCCATTAAGATACTAGCACTTAGTCTATGTGTACTGCGTCTCATCAGTAATGGGTGTTGTGATATCTTCATGCGTAAGTGGGTGCTCGTAAGTTGACGAGTTAACTGAACTCCCTCATCCTAGAAATCTCTAAGTGGTTCTCAATAATTGTGTTGAGATCTCTATGGTATAGTTGTACACAATTAGTCCTTAAGACCTAGACATCACCGTGACTTCACTAAAGGACCAGCTGTAATGTGACATGTCGATGAGTTCCACCAAGGACCGTCACAAGAGCTCGTGTTCATACAGTCTAAAATCTAGTGAGAGGTCTGTGCATTGTAGCTGGGGATTCGATCGCTAGAATAGTCTTGGATGTTCTGTGTGTTCTCATAATTTTTAATCTTTAAGTCTTTGGCCAGAGCTGATTAAGTGATGATTATGGAATTCAATTATCTTTAAGTCATGCATAAAACTAAAGTAACTGAGGTGAAGTTTATGTAACGAGGCAAAAACAAGAATATTGGAGGAAATAAATTTCTCTTATTATCTGGATAGTTGAAATGAATAACATATGCTGTAAATAAATAGGAAGTGGAGTAGTAACAAACTCCTAAATTCACTCTAACAAATTAGAGATAAATCTGCCACTAAAAATATTAATCTAACTATTGGCATAAATTTTTTTGACCTGGTAAAAACAAGAAATATGAAATTACTTACTAAACTAATTAAAATTAAAATGCACTAATTTTCAACACTCCCCCTTAGTGCATACTTACAATCAACAACCCCAAGTGCAGCTGTAAAATATTCAAACTTAGACTTTGCTAGAGCTTTTGTAAAGATATCTGCAACTTGTTCGCTTGTGGCAACTTTCTCCAACTCGATTTCTTGCTTCAATACGTTCTCTCGAATGTAGTGATGACGATTTTCGATATGTTTTGTTCTTCCATGAAACACTGGATTTGGAGCAAGTTTAATAGCACTTTCGTTATCAAATTTAATTTTCACTGCATATTCAACTTTGCAAAGCAAGTCTCCGAACAAACTCTTTAACCATATACATTCTTGAGCTGCCATTTTTGCCGCTACATATTCCGCTTCAGTGCTTGATAGTGCGACGACCGATTGCTTTTTGCTGCACCACGAGACCATTGCCGAGCCAGTGTTGAAACAGTAACCTGAAGTGGAATGACGATCATTTACATCTCCAGCCCAATCCGCATCTGTAAAACCGCTTAACCGAAAAGTGTCTGACTTCGTGCACAGAAGCCCGTGATCAAGAGAACCTTTTACGTAAGGTAGAATCCTTCTTGCTGCATCTAAATGGGCACTTCTTGGAGATTGCATAAACTGGGAAACAACTCCCACCGAATAAGAAATTTCGGGCCTCGTGATAGTTAAATAAATTAAACTACCAACGAGTTGTCGAAATTTTCTGGAATCTGTCAATAACTTCCCTTCATCTTTCCTTAATTTGAGATGTGGTTCCATTGGAGTGGCTTTTTCCTTTGACTCCCCCATACCGAAACGACGCAAGAGATCATTTGCGTATCTTCTTTGAGATATAAAATAACCAGAGTTTGATTTCTCAACTTCCATGCCAAGGAAATAATTTACCTCCCCTAAATTTTTCATCTCAAATCGAATGGACAGCTCTTTTCTTAACAAAGAAATTTCCTCTTCATTATCCCCCGTAATTATCATATCGTCGACATATAATAATACCAACAAATGCATCTTTGATTCAGATTTTATAAACAAACTCGAATCTGCATCAGAAATTTTAAAACCACAAAAGACAAAGTATTGTGTGATTTTACCGTACCAGGCTCGCGGGGCTTGTTTCAGGCCGTACAACGCTTTCTTAAGTCGACATACATGGTTAGGAGAATGTTGAGAAATATATCCTTGAGGCTGCTCCATGAATACTTCTCTATCCAACTCTCCGTAAAGAAAAGCGTTCTTTACGTCGAGTTGCCAAAATTTCCAACCTTTAAAAGCAGCAAGAGAAAAAATTGATCGAACAGTCACCATTTTGGCCACCGGGCTGAACGTCTCTTCATAATCTAGTCCGTAGCTTTGAGAAAAACCACGCGCAACTAGTCGTGCTTTGTATCTATCGATTGAGCCGTCTGATTTTCTCTTCAACCGATAAACCCATTTACAGGTTATAGGTTGACATATTTCAGGTTTTGGAACCAACTCCCATGTTTGATTTTTGCTTAAAGCTTCAATTTCTTCTTCCATTGCCGTTGTCCATTTCGGATGATTTTTGGCTTCGTCGTAACTTGCTGGTTCTTCTTCATCTGAAGCACCTGTGAAGAAGCATGAAGAAATGCTGCAAGAATTTAGTTGTACCTCATAGTCCCTGAGGTAATTTGGTCGTCTCCTCTCCCTTGTCGATCTCCTTACACTAGACTCCTCATGTTCACCAGAATTATCAACTGTGTTTTGTTCAATTATGGGAATGATCGGGTCTTTTGCTTCTTCTTCGGGGAATGGCTGGAGCTCTCCTTGATCGATTGAAGGAACATCTTCAAATAAAGCTTCTCTATTAGAATAATACGATGAAACATCATCGAATACAACATCTCTAGAAGTTACAAACTTCTGTGTTTCTGGATCCATACACTTCCATCCTTTTCTATATGGATCATAACCGACAAACACACACTTCTTTGCTTTTGGATCAAGCTTAGTTCGATTTGATTTAGGAATATGAACATAACAAATAGAGCCAAACACCAGAAAATAATTCACATTAGGCTTTGAATTATAGAGAATTTCATGAGGTGATTTTTCTTTACCTGGCCAAGGAGGTAGCCGATTTATCACGTGACATGCGCACTGAATAGCTTCTGCCCAAAGTTCCCTCGGAAGACTCTTGTAGTGCAACCATGAAAGACTCGTGGAAGCAAAGTGAGCTAATTTCCTTTCGGCATGTCCATTTTGTTGAGGAGTGTTTGGACATGTCATCTGTCTCGCAATACCATTACTATCGCAAAACTGAAAGAAATCATCTGACATATACTCGCCACCATTGTCACTGCGAAGACATTTGATTTTCGCTCCAAACTTTTTCTCGACAGCGCTCTTAAACTCGATAAATTTCGATAAAGCTTCACCCTTCTCCTTTAAAAACTTTACCCATGTATACCTTGAGCAATCATCTACTAATGTCATAGCATAACGATTCCCACTATAACTTGGTGTTTTGGTCGGGCACATCAAATCTGAATGAACCAACTCGAACATGGTTTGTCTTCGATTCGATGACTTCTTGTAGGGAAGACGATGTGATTTGCCAAATTGACAACCTTGACAAACCACATTCTCACGAACATTCTGTAACGTTGGCATAGCATCTACCAATTTCTTTGCTGAAATTTGTTGCAACAGTTGGTAGCCTAAATGACCCAATCGAGAATGCCAAATCGCTGCATTTTCGCTTTGGCTTGTTTTCTTAACATAAGCCTCTCCTGCAGACAAGACAAATAAGGAGCCTTTCTTTTTACCAGCGAGAACAACATCCGCTGCTATATTCTTCACGTTACTTAAAACCATCACATCATCTGGACCAAACAAGACGTACTTTCCCGTCTTCGTGATTTGAGAAACTGAAACCAAATTTTTCGTCAAGCCTGGAACAAGATAAACGTCATCCAATCTGATATTTTTGGCACTAGGACACTCGCCGCTAAATATTTCAACAACACCTTCTTTCGCCACTGGGTAAGTTGAGTTATGGGCTGTAACAATAACTCGTTCCCCATCATGTTGACGTAGCTTAGAGAATAGCGAGTCATCACCGGTGACGTGATGAGAGCAGCCCGAATCGATAATCCAGTCCTCCTTCTGACAAGCGTGATTGGCGGAATCTTGATTTGATGTCGATTGAGTAGGAGCTTTATCACTTCGTTCAACTAGTTGTGTAGTAAAGTATTGCTCCCAATTTGTCAGATCAGATCCTTCATTTTCACATGCAATGTTAGCATTGGAAAGCTTCACACGACAATACTTCTTTATGTGACCAAGCTTTCCACATCTGTAACATTTCTTGGGATTGTTACTATGTGAATTTTCACCACCAACTCTTTCCGAAGTAAAGCGAACTTCATCCCTTTTGTTCCAAGGTGAGGTAAAATTTTTGTTGAATTTTCCTCTTGAGAAGAGAACAACATCTAGATCAGAACTCTTCGCCATTTGTTTTGCCAAAGCCTCTTGGTTAGAAAGCATATTTTCTAACTCTTCAACGGAAGGTTGGTTTGGCCATCCTTGTATGGAAATTATAAATGACGTGTACTCGTTCATCAAACCGCGAATGAGGAAGCGACGAATACGTGCTTCGCTGATCTTCTCATCCGGATCTAGTTCTGAAATTTCAGCACAAATGCTTTAACTTTCAAGAAATACTCCGAGATTTGCATACCTCCTTGCGTGAGCGCCGCCAATTCATTTTCCAGCAATTGTAGCCTTGCTGTATGCTTCTTGGTAAAAGTCCTCTCAAGTATTTCCCAGACTTCTTTTGGAGAGCTAACATCCCGAACGTGGTCAATGTACTCTTTGCCGATAGATGTCCTCAAGGCGAAGAGAGGTTTCCCGCACTTGATCTTCCACTTCCTTCGTGGCTCGACGTTTTCTTTAGTATCTGCTGGAATTTCTGCATCATCACCATCAATTAGATCCCACAGATCTTGACCTTGAAGGTAAGCCTCCATGCACACCCTCCAATACTTGTAGTTTGTTCCTACAAGTTTCTCTACACCATACTGAGTGGTAGAACTGGATCCCCCGTTTGCCGACTCCATGTTACAAGATACGACTTCCTCTCAATTACTTATAGCCTCCTCCAACAAGACACCTGGTTGCTTGATAGACAAGAAGGAAATAATATAAAATTGCCTCAACGAGGCTCTGATGCCATAAAACAAAAGTAACTGAGGTGAAGTTTATGTAACGAGGCAAAAACGAGAATAATGGAGGAAATAAATTTCTCTTATTATCTGAATAGTTGAAATGAATTACATATGCTGTAAATAAATAGGAAGTGGAGTAGTAACAAACTCCTAAATTCACTCTAACAAATTAGAGATAAATCTGCCACTAAAAATATTAATCTAACTACTGGCATAACTTATTTTGACCTGGTAAAAACAAGAAATATGAAATTACTTACTAAACTATTTAAAATTAAAATGCACTAATTTTCAACAATGCACGTACCGATTACAACACTTAGAACGATCGCACAGTCATTGAACTACGAAGGAGGTCTCAATGAACCAGTCCCTCTAGTTCAATCGGGACATATGAATCGAAGGGATCGTAGTGTATGTTAACTATATCACACGTTTCTTGCCGGCACTTCACTTGTATCTAGGGAATTATGACGCGTTGTTGCTAGACGCCAATCATGATTCGTTGGGAGATAAAGTTGAAACGAGCACCATCTTAATTGTAACTCTAGGGACAAGTTTAAACCACAAAGGGTAGTGGACCCACGGCTATCTTACACCTGAACCATCGAGGGTCACACTGCTCGTGCACTTGAGATCCTTAATTCAACAAGCTAAGATTAATTAGTAAATTTTAGTGTAATTGCTTGTCAATGTGATTGACTCTAACATTCGTAATTGAATAGACGGTCAAAGACAAAAATGTTTAATCTTTACATTATTGGAAGTCGATATTGTTGGGGATCAGGCACATGTACGCAGTGGAATAAATATTTTTTTTTATTTATATAAACAAATACGTGCACAATAATTACAATTAATTGCGTACCTTTTCGCTTGCAATCACCGACAAACATGCTCGTATATATAATTAATTGAAATAACATAAATTAAATCATCATAGCATGCTCGCGAAATTAACTCAAATAATTACAATGCTTAACGAACGATTCACATAAACACATAATCAAACATATAGATTCATGTGATTCAATAATCAATTAACATACATTAATCTCAATTAATATAAATTAATTAATACAAGTATATTAATTAGGGAAAACAATATTTTACCCTTGAAGCGTGAATCGAACGAAGACTCGAGAAGATGGCTAGCTGTTCTTCCCACTCCTATTGATACAACCTGTTTGATGATCTGAAATTACAGCCTTGCTCCGACTACAATATCTCCGTGGTTATTTACTGGATGGACAATTTCTTCTGGAATATCTTATATTCATGAGTCTTGACGCTTCTGTCACAATTTTGACATCCATCCGATCACCGATTGATTTATGGCGAATTTTCACGCTGGACTGCGAAGAAAATCCAAGAGCAGTTTTCAGAATTGCCTTCTCGCGTCACCGCCTTGTGGCGGCGCGTGGGGGCGCGTGTGGACGACCCTGGAGGCGGCGTTGGCGGCATAATAACCTTCCTCCTCTTAGGTTTCACCTCGTATATTTAATCCACTATCCACGCAGCACTAGATACGTGATAGGCTAAGTACAACGAAGAAGAACGAAGGGAAAATGAAGATGCCGATGCAGCGGCGACTAGCGGTGGCGCGGCGCCTGGTGGCGGAGGTAGGAGTTCGGCTGCAAGGTGGACGGCCGTGAGAAGAGAAGCTAGGGTTTCAAGCTTGTGTTATGTCGTTTTTGTTGTATCTTTCACAAGACATATAAATCCAATTTATATGCTCTTTGTGAAAACCCTAACAGACCTTAAGTTGGGCTAGGCCCAACAGCTTAAGTCCACTCTCTTTCTCGGTTCGTTTCTAACAAACGAATGCTTGTAAAAATATAACAATTATATTTTAATAACGAGCACAAATTCTCGTCGATACGAGTACCACTTTGCAATTTACCAATTTCCGAAATCGGAAACCCTAATTTAGGACATGCCAAATTGGGAAACTTCCCAAAATAGAAAGTTCACTAAATTTGCGTTGGAATCTTTTCCTCTACTTATTCTCATCCGTAATTAACAATTACGAATGTTGGACTCAATCATATTGACTTCCAATTACACTAAGATGAACTAATTAATCTTAGCTCGTTGCATTAAGGATCTCAACTACACGAGCAGTGTGACCCTCGATGGTTCAGGTGTAAGCTAGCCGTGGGCCCACAACCCATTGTGATTTAAACTCGTCCCTAGAGTTAAAATTAAGTTGAATCTATTTTAAACTTAACTACCGAACGAATCAAGATTGGCGTCAAGCAACTACGCTTCATGATTCCCTAGATACAAATGAAGTGCCTGCAAGAACCTTGTGATATAGTTAACGTACAGTACGATCCCTTCGATACATATATCCCGATTGAACTAGAGGTATTGGTTCGTCGAGACCTCTTTATGAGTTTAGTAACTATGTGGACGTTCTTGATTACATAATCCGTTCGTGTTTGACTTAGAGAAACACATTTCTCTAAACACGACACTCTAGCTGTGGCCACAGACTTCATGGATTATATATCGTAAGATAACATAGGATATCCATGACTACTCAAGCGATCAAATCTCCTACTACAATGCACATACATCCCACTAGATTTCGGACTACACGAACACTGGCCCTTGGGGCGGTCCTTGGTAGAACTCAGGGACAGGTCACGATACAACTGGTCCTATAGTGAAGTTACGGTGATGTCTGGGTCTTAAGGATTAATGGTGTACAACTATATCATAGAAACCTCTACTCGATTATTGGGAACCACTTAGAGATTTCTAGGATGAGGGAGTTCATTGAACTCATCAACTTATGAGCACCCACTTATGTATGCCGATGTCACAACACTGTTGACTAATGAGACACAATACACATACACTAAGTGCTAGTCTCGAATGGGAACGACCAATATCCTCATTAGTGGCGTAACCCGTTGACTCGGAACTATGTTTAACTACGATTACTTATTTATTTAGTATATTTTTCTTGTTATCGGTTAATTAGGTCCATGTTCTATGTATTTAATGTGTTTGAAGTCAATTCTATTTATCTATTCTCTAGAATAAGAAGATTAGAAGTATGATTCAAACTTGTGTATTCCTATGTTATGTAGGGATGTTCCAAAACCCATATGTAACCCCATGTCAATGTTTAAAATTATAAATTTAGTCTAAACATTTTTGCAAGAAATCTTGCATTTAAAGTAAATACTCATCCTTACAAGTGATCGATGAGTGGTTTGAATACGATCTTCTCAACTTCTTATATATACATGTATGGAAGTTAATAGCATTTTGCCACCCGTATTTTAAACTTTTATAACCCTATATCTTCAAATTGGCCCATCTTTCCACTTTTAGACCTGAACGAACCAAACAAAAATTGCACGAACCCACCCAATCCTTTAAGTTTGACTCACTTAACCATCTAAGGCGAATATTTTTATGAATCCTCACATTTTTCGACACACCTATTAGTTTTGGTTCTTTCTTTTCTACTAAATAAAATCTTATCCCTGTGATTGTGAATTGTGAATAAAATCTGAGATAAATATTCATTTTTAAAAAAACATTGCGGTGTTTGCATTAAGAAAAAAAATAAAAAATCACTCATACCGTATTAAAAAAAGAACTACATAAACCCTAAAATTATGAACACGCATATGATCATCCAAGTCTCTTCTTAAATTCAAAATTGTTTCCAAATGAATTATGGAGTATTGTTGAGTGTAGATATTACACTCAATACGTTAACTTTACGTGGATTTTTTGTTTAGATTTAATTATATTTGTGCTTTAATTGATTGATTTTGTGTTTTATAGGTGAAAAACGAGAATTAGGTGTCCATGAAGGAAAAAAGATCAAAAAGAAAGGAAAAAGTTGCAAATAAGGAAACAAATCAAATTGGAAGAAGGAATCTCGCCACAGCTTTGACAGTGTCCACGATTTCGAGGATATCTCTCTCATACGAACTCCGAATTAGGTGATTTTGGCGGCATTGGAAAGCTAATTTCAAGGGCTACAATTCTTATTTACACAATATTCCAAAATTCGGACTCCAACATGGCGAAAATCGAAGAACAAGTCCTGATGGGGGAAAGTGGCGGAAATTGATTCCTATTAGGTTTCTACTACTTCCTTATCAAGAAAAGCCTATAAAAGCAACATGTCTCTACACCATAAGCACGAAATTTTACACCACAAAACGCGAAGAACGAAGATCAACGAAGACTCAAGCATAGTTTTTCTTATTTATTTTATTTATTCTATTTTGCTTATCATAAGAATTACGAGTAGCTAAGTTTTTAATCTAGGATTTTGTCGGAACCCTATGTGGGGATGGTGAACCCGTTTTCTTGAGATTATGCAATTATGATTTTATGATTATTTCTTCTCCCTGTTATGATTGTTAGTGCATGAGCCTGATCAATTTATGTGCTTTATCTGTGATTATTGGGATTGACTCGACAGAGCTATTTTGATAATTAGACGGTAGGTAGAAGAGCCTTCGAGTAGTTTTCACCGGATGAGTGTGTCAATTGCATGTGGTGTCGTAGACATACAGATATCACCTTAGGTAGCCATTTACGAGACTTGTTAGTTAATGTTTTATTCATAATTTGTTTGCATAGACATATAGTGAACCGTTTATGAATAATAGACTCATAATACACGCGACAGCGGGTTATGAGTAAATTAGTGTCTCGGGTTAATAATCATGAATCATATATTTCATAATTGAAGGGTTTTGGGTGAGCAATTCTTGCATAGGGGGAAGATAAAATCCTAGGTCCGTTTTTATTGATATTTTCTCGTGTTTATTTGCTTCTTAATTAGTTTAATTATTTAATTGATTTAATTCGACAAACTTGCGTAGGCTGGATAAAAATCATAGTTGTTAGAATTTGGTACTTAGGATTAGATAATTTGAGTATTCCCTGTGGGATCGACATCCGACTCTCACGAGTCCACTTTTACTACTTGTTTGCGATACGTGCACTTGCGTGTTAGGTATTTAGCACCCAACAAGTTTTTGGCGCCGTTGCCGGGGAATACGGCTAAATTATCTATTTATTCTAATATCAAATTTGAGCAATTTTTCTTACTTCAGCCATTTAATTTTTATTTTTATTTTTATTTTTAATTTTTTTTTTTTTTTTGTTTCATGTCTGGTTACAATGTTCGGGCACCTCAAACGGGATATGAATGGCTTCCATCTGACGACTACCTCCAAAACACCAATGATATGCCTCCGTTTTGTTCAGCATGTGGTGGAAATCATTATTCCGATCAATGTTGGGGATCACCAACAACGACGAATTTCGACGAAATTACCAACGGAGGTTATTGGAACACTTACACCATCAACAAATACGAGCAAAGCTTTCAAGACCAAGATTTGAACGAGTTTCAACATAGAGAGCCACAATTTGATGCTTTTCAAAATTATTATCCAATGCAGCAGCGGCAGACCACTGATGAACAAGTTGATTTGGTATCCCTCATTGCCGAATTCATGAAGTCCACTCAAACATCATTTCAAAACATGGAGATACAACTGGAAGAGATGACACTCAAATTAAAATCTGAATCTCTTGAAAATATTCCAGACGAAATCGGCAATGGTTATATCAAAGAAAATTCGGGTGAAGCCTGCGGTGAGAAAAATCTTCTATGTCCGGAAAATAGTGTCGATGTGAGAGAAATAGAAATTACGAAGACACTTGAGCATGATGAATCTGAGAAGGCAATCGAGCTAAATCACGAAGATGCCTCAGAACAAGAGAAGAAGGAGATGGATGTAATGATTGAAGATATTCTAGTTGTGGACCCTGTCGTTGATCTAAATGTAGATTTGAAGGCATCAATAGAGGTTGACGAGAAGACGAAGGTGTTTGAAGTGGAGGTTATACGCGGATGTGAGGTTTTTGTGTACCGATTTGAGGGAGCGGGTGATGAAGATCCCATCTTGGCTTCGTACCGATTGATTACAACCAAAAACGACTACAAGCTAAGGTGGACGGTAACATATTGCAGTGATATCCATGCCTTGATTGGAATTGAAGTGATAGAGCTCATGGATGGATGCGCAATCTACAAGGCTTTGGATTGGACATAACAATTTCAAGAACCAAAGTCTGGCTGAAGACTTAAAATTTAGCGCTTCTCGGGAGGCAACCCGAGCTTTACTGTTTTTCATATTTTTCTTTAATTTTATGTTTTATTTTTATTTTCTTAGGCATGCATTCTAATTAATTTATTTGATTTCTTATTTTTAAGGTCGGAATTGCGATCGCGACGGTCACCTGAGAGACAGAGAGGGCATCTTCGCAAGAGGAAAATCAAATTTCTTTCCCACAAATTCTCACACCCCGAAGATAACGATTCCGACTAAATCAGGTGTTTTCTATCCTTAAACTTTGTGCTAATTTCGTTGAGGGTAACGAAAATTTTAAGTTTGGGGGTGAAAAAAAACATGTTTTTTTTGCTTTAATTTTTTAGTTTGCATGCCTTAAGTTTTTTTATTTGAGTTATTTTATTTTAGTTATTTCTTTCGAAAAAAAAATAAAAAAAAATTGCTTGAGATAAATGCTTCGATGAATCATGATGATGAAAGATGGTCGATGTTTAATGATGAAATTGCTTGTTTTATCTTGATTTTGATCGAATTTTGGTGAGCTCTTGATTCAAAGTTTCGTAAGAAGGAGTCATTGTTAGGAATCTCGAATTATGCGTTGCTTTGGTTGAAAGTTTTGTGTTTTAAAATTTGAGTTAATTTATGTTATATCATATGCTATTCGGTTTTAGAACTTGTCTTATGAATTTACAAAGTGAAATATTAAATTGTTGAGCAATTTGGGAAGTGATTTGGGCCATCTTTGAACCGTTTGAGCCTTTCAAGCCTACCTTTAAATTTTTATCATTCGAACCTTGATTGAGCCTTGGAGAAACGGTGTTCTTTCTTTTAGCCAATGTGTATAAGGTAGAATAAATGGAGATTCTTGAAAAATTACCCTTTGGAGTTCGGTTGGAAAATTTTATAAGGTCCTTCTTCTTCCTCTACAAAAAAAAAAAAAAAAAAAAAAAAAAAAAAAAAAAAAAAGAGAGAGATATAAAAGAAAATAATAAGAAAGAGAAAGAAAAAGAAGAAGAAGAGACTAGAAGGGGAAGTAAGGACTAGTTGTTGAATTTTTGTTTGAAAGCTCGATCCATTGTCTTAAGAGCAAAGTGGAAACTTTTGAACTCTTAAAAAAATAGAGTTTATTAAAAGTCCTTGGAGGTGAATTCATTGTTTCAAACGCTTATCTTTCAAAATTTGGCGTAATCATCTCAATTCAAGAAGCATAGCCACCTATACCCATATCTCCTACCTCGAACCAAAAAGCCCAACATTTGAAAGCCAAAAAGTCCCAATGATCCCAATAGCTCAATTATTTGATACTAGCCGACTAAAGAAATTTGGTGAGTATTTGGAGTTGAATATTAATATGTAAGTATAAATTTTCTCAATTTTTAATGTACAAATATGGGATACTTGAAGCGATAGCATGGTTTGTGGTTTTTAGCAATGGTGAGTGAATACGTATCTTTGAATTACGAGCTTGTAAATTTTTGAGAATTTTCATTATAATTACAAGTTCTGAAAACGTGAAGTTGGTCATTAATCTATGTGATGAGATGCGGTAGTTGAGTTTTTTTTCGCTTACGATTAGATTTTGCTTGAGGACAAGCAAAAGTTCAAGTTTGGGGGTGTGTTGAGTGTAGATATTACACTCAATACGTTAACTTTACGTGGATTTTTTGTTTAGATTTAATTATATTTGTGCTTTAATTGATTGATTTTGTGTTTTATAGGTGAAAAACGAGAATTAGGTGTCCATGAAGGAAAAAAGATCAAAAAGAAAGGAAAAAGTTGCAAATAAGGAAACAAATCAAATTGGAAGAAGGAATCTCGCCACAGCTTTGACAGTGTCCACGATTTCGAGGATATCTCTCTCATACGAACTCCGAATTAGGTGATTTTGGCGGCATTGGAAAGCTAATTTCAAGGGCTACAATTCTTATTTACACAATATTCCAAAATTCGGACTCCAAGATGGCGAAAATCGAAGAACAAGTCCTGATGGGGGAAAGTGGCGGAAATTGATTCCTATTAGGTTTCTACTACTTCCTTATCAAGAAAAGCCTATAAAAGCAACATGTCTCTACACCATAAGCACGAAATTTTACACCACAAAACGCGAAGAACGAAGATCAACGAAGACTCAAGCATAGTTTTTCTTATTTATTTTATTTATTCTATTTTGCTTATCATAAGAATTACGAGTAGCTAAGTTTTTAATCTAGGATTTTGTCGGAACCCTATGTGGGGATGGTGAACCCGTTTTCTTGAGATTATGCAATTATGATTTTATGATTATTTCTTCTCCCTGTTATGATTGTTAGTGCATGAGCCTGATCAATTTATGTGCTTTATCTGTGATTATTGGGATTGACTCGACAGAGCTATTTTGATAATTAGACGGTAGGTAGAAGAGCCTTCGAGTAGTTTTCACCGGATGAGTGTGTCAATTGCATGTGGTGTCGTAGACATACAGATATCACCTTAGGTAGCCATTTACGAGACTTGTTAGTTAATGCTTTATTCATAATTTGTTTGCATAGACATATAGTGAACCGTTTATGAATAATAGACTCATAATACACGCGACAGCGGGTTATGAGTAAATTAGTGTCTCGGGTTAATAATCATGAATCATATATTTCATAATTGAAGGGTTTTGGGTGAGCAATTCTTGCATAGGGGGAAGATAAAATCCTAGGTCCGTTTTTATTGATATTTTCTCGTGTTTATTTGCTTCTTAATTAGTTTAATTATTTAATTGATTTAATTCGACAAACTTGCGTAGGCTGGATAAAAATCATAGTTGTTAGAATTTGGTACTTAGGATTAGATAATTTGAGTATTCCCTGTGGGATCGACATCCGACTCTCACGAGTCCACTTTTACTACTTGTTTGCGATACGTGCACTTGCGTGTTAGGTATTTAGCACCCAACAAGTATCATGATTGCTGATCATGTATTTGTCCATATTCATCAGATACTAAAACATGATTGTTTTTATTTTTTAGTTTGGTTAAACGAAAGGTCGGAAATTCCACACACTGAAGCATTACCGAAGAAGATTCGTGCACTAAAACAGGGTTTTCTTGAACAAACATTCGTTCCACAACAGCAATTATATTTCGTGGAAATACAAAATTTTAATTTGACCCTATTATTCAAACTTCTGAAAAGACAAAACGCAAAATTTGAAGAGATCTCGTTCGGAGAAATAATCTCCAGTACTCCACAATCATTGCAAGTTCTTAAATACTATATAAATGAGTCTATATATTTATAGTCCGGTTTGATGTTTTCCTTTTTTCCTAAACAATGTCTTTTTAATGAGTCTATATATTTATATATTTATTTTACGCATATAAGACATACTCCAAAAAAATTAGTGTTGCATGTCGGGCCAAGCCAAGCCGCGCCGGGCCAAAAAAATCTTATCTATAAATAAACCCTAAAACAAGCGAATTAACACGCATTAGGAAAACCATGGCGATAGAATTAGAAAAAACACCATCATCATATCTTCCCTTCGACATCGTCGAAATTATCATGTTGAAATCACCATCGTTTAAAGCTCTTCTTTGATTCAAAAAAGTTTGCAAGTCATGGAATACGAAGATCTCCGATCCTGCATTCATCCGTAAACATCTCAAAAAATCTAAAATCTCCCCAAATAATAATAATCTCTTCCTAAGTACGTACAAGAACAGTACCCAAATGTTTTCTCTGTTTATATTCGAAGATTCAAGAATCAATGTCGCACGAGTAGAAGAGAATATTCACTACATCTACGACATTATATTATGCGAATGCAACGACGTGCTACTCTGAAGGAATCTCGGTGCTACACACGAGAAAGCACGCGTTGTGGAATCCGTCTACACAAAATGTCATGTATTTCGAAGGCCCGCCTACATTTAGAGTATGTGAATTAGTGAATGGTGACGTGATTTGTTACGATACGATAACAGATGATTTCAAGGTTGTCTTCTTTTCTTAGATGACATATGAAATTTACTCCTGTAACAACCGTTTTTGGACGGAAAAGAAAACCGACCTAGAGATTGGTTATTATAGTACTCATTCAGGAATATTCATCGACAGAGCTATCTATTGGGTTTCAAAGGCTGGAAAATTAGTCATTTATTTCGATCCAAGAACAAACGAGCTCAAGAGTTTGCCGAAGCCCGAAGTACTAAATGGCGACGAAATGTCAACTATTAGGATAGCTTCTTTGAGAGGAGTCTATATTTGTACTGCGACGACAGAGGCAAGGACACTGTCCGAATCTGGATCAAGGAGAATTGTTGTAACAAGTATATAACGATTGAGAATTTGATGCCTCGTAACAACTGGTGGCTCCAACCACTATGTTTTGTGAGAAACAAGATTTTAATTCGATTAGATGGGAAACTATTCGTCTACTATAGCCCGTTCCAGAAGACGTTCGAAGAATTTGAAGAGATTGGTATATATGGCTGATTGTTTTTGATTCAAGTAGTCTCTATTGTTGGGTTTCGGGCACGCATACGCAGCGGAAAACAAAAATTTTGTGCGAATTAAACGACTTTAAAACACACAAGTACATGCCCGATGAATTAAAACAATTAATTGCGTACCTTTGCGCTTCCAGCGAAATTTAAAAAACAATATACATGCTAATAAATTTAACCGAATTTAAATCAATTAACATGCTCGCAATTTAAACCAAATAACATGCTCGCAACGATTTAATCGATTACACATAATCACATAAAATCATACAAACACAAGCATGAAATCATAGTTTAAATTAAACCCTAAAAACGAAACTAGGGTTTCGAGTATTTACCTCTTGACGCGTGAGGTAGGAGCGAACGATTCGTCGTGATTACTACGGAAACCAATCCGTAGAATCGGGGCAGCAATGGAACAGCAGCAGCGGCGGTGCGGCAGCTCACGGCGGCGCGTGTACAGCACGCGCGGTTGTGCGAGGCGGCGCGTGGGGCAGCGTGCGGCTTCGGCTCGTGCGTTGCTCCTCGATTCTTCGATCTACGGTCTTCCTCCTCTCGGATTTCACCTCGTATACTTCGATCTACTAAATCGTGGCACTAGACACGAAGTAGTTAGAATAAAACGGAAAGAAAAAAAGGAGAAAGAATACCGAACAAAAACCGGCCGAGGAACGGCCGTTTCCGGCGACGGAGCGGCGGTGGTGGCGCGGTGGTGGCCGCGCGGAAGAGAGGGCGAGAGAGAGAGGGTGGCCGATTAGGGTTAGGGTTTTGTGTATGTGTGCTAGGGTTATAAATCATGTATTTATAGTCCCTAGCATGAAACCCTAGCGGGCTTAAGTTGGATTGGGCCCAACAGCTTAAGCTCGTTAGTTTCTTTAATCGCTCGTATCTCTCAATTCAATGATCGAAAAATTGTAACGATTACAATTTCCGAGTCATTATAATTTTCTCGTCATTACGAGTGCCATCTCTTATTTTCCAACTTTCCAAAAGTGGAAACCCTAGTTCAGTGGACTTTCTAAATTTGGAAACTTCCCGATTTAGAAAGTTCACTAACATGTTCGCTTATTCTTTTCCTTTTCTTATTCTCATTCATAATTCCAAATTACGAATGTTGGACTCAATCATATTGACTTCCAATTATGCAAAGATAAACTATTTTATCTCTGACCGTTTATTCAAAGATCTCATGTGCACGAGCAGTGTGACCCTCGATGGTTCAGGTGTAAGCTAGCCGTGGGCCCACAACTCTTTGTGGTCAAAACTCGTCCCCTTCGAGTTACAATTAAGATGAAGCTCGTTTCACCTTAATCACCCAACGAATCAAGATTGGCGTCTAGCAACTACGCGTCATGATTCCCTAGATACAAATGAAGTGCCTGCAAGAACCTTCAGATATAGTTAACGTACAGTACGGTCCCTTCGATTCATATGTCCCGATCGAACTAGAGGCATTGGTTCATCGAGACCTCTTTATATGTTCAATAACGGTGCGATCGTTCTAAGTGTTGTAATCCTTACGTGCATGACTTAAAGAATCGAATTCTCTAATCATCACTTAGTCAGCTCTGGCCAGAGACTTAGAATGATTACAAACTTTCAGAACACACAGGACATCCAAGACTATTCTAGCGATCGAATCCCCGACTACAATGCACAGACCTCCCACTAGATTTCGGACTGCACGAACACTGGCCCTTGGGATGGTCCTCGGTGGAACTCAGGGACAGGTCACGATACAGCTGGTCCTCTAGTGAAGTCACGGTGATGTCTAGGTCATAAGGACTAATGGTGTACAACTATACCATAGATATCTCTACTCGATTATTGTGAACCACTTAGAGATTTCTAGGGTGAGGGAGTTCAGTGAACTCGTCAACTTACGAGCACCCACTTGTGCATGCCGATATCACAATACCGTTTACTGATGAGATGCAGTACACATACACTAAGTGCTAGTCTTAATGGGAAAGGCCGATATCCTCATTAGTGGCGTAACCCTTCGACTAGGAACACGTTTAACAGTTATAATACTTAAGTAAATATCTCACGATCCTAACGATCAATTACTAGTACTTGTAATAACTGTAAGGACTATATCTATGCTTGTGACAAAGGGACAAAGATATAGAATGCCAATGTGTTTTATCATTAATACGAATAAAGGTTCGTTTATTACAATAATAAATACGAAAGACCACAGCCACAAGTTGGCTTGTTGGTCACCTACTCTAACAATCTCCCACTTGACCTAAAGCCAACTACCCATAAACCGCAATCCCATCGACTCTCGATGTTTCTCATGGACCGATCTTGGTAAAGGCTTCGTGAAGGGGTCTGCAACGTTCTCTTCCGAGGTGACTCGTTCAACCTTGACTTCACCTCTATCAATGATCTCTCGGATCATATGATACTTTCTCAGAATATGCTTCGACTTCTGATGAGATCGCGGCTCCTTAGCTTGTGCCACGGCTCCGGTGTTATCACAGTACAACGGTACTGGATCACTAGCATCAGGAATTACACCCAACTCTTGGATGAATTTCCTTATCCAAGTCCCTTCTTTTGCAGCTTCGGACGCTGCAATGTATTCCGCTTCGGTAGTGGAATCGGCCGTCGTGCTTTGCTTGGAACTCTTCCAACACACGGCACCACCATTAAGCGTGAATATAAATCCAGAATTCGACTTCGAGTCGTCCACATCCGATTGAAAACTAGAGTCAGTGAAACCCTCTAATTTCAACTCGGCACCCCCATAGACCAAAAATATATCCTTAGTTCTTCGCAAGTACTTGAGGATATCTTTCACGGCTTTCCAGTGAGCCGGGCCGGGGTTAGACTGATATCTGCTTGTGACACTCACAGCATACGCAATATCGGGTCTAGTACATAGCATGCCATACATTATGCTTCCTATGGCAGAAGCATAGGGCGTCCTTTTCATCTCCTCGATTTCACTAGGTGTTTGGGGACACATAGATTTCGAGAGACGAACCCCATGGGACATTGGCAAGAATCCCTTCTTGGATTCTTCCATGCTAAACCGTTTCATAACGGTGTCTATGTACAGGCTTTGGGACAAGCCAAGCATCTTTCTTGCTCTATCTCTATAGATGCGTATTCCTAAAACATAAGATGCTTCTCCCAAGTCCTTCATTGAGAAACGTGTGGACAACCATGCTTTCGTTTGCTGTAACATTCCTACGTCATTCCCAATGAGTAGAATGTCATCAACGTAAAGCACTAGAAATATTACTGCCCTCCCACTAACCTTCTTGTATACACAAGGTTCCTCCGGATTCTTCTCAAAATCAAACTCTTTGATAGTTGAGTCGAACCTAATGTTCCAACTACGGGATGCTTGTTTCAATCCATAAATGGATCGCTGGAGCTTGCAAACCTTTTGCTCACTTCCAGAAGATATGAAGCCTTCCGGCTGCGCCATGTAAATTTCTTCCTCAATATCTCCATTAAGGAAGGCGGTCTTCACATCCATTTGCCATATCTCGTAGTCGTACCACGCAGCTATGGCCAGCAAAATCCTAATGGACTTCAGCATCGCGACCGGCGAAAAGGTTTCCTCATAGTCAACACCTTGCCTTTGAGTGTATCCTTTTGCTACCAATCTAGCTTTATAGGTCGACACCTTTCCATCCACTCCAATTTTCTTCTTATAGATCCACTTGCAGCCTATAGGAACAATTCCTTTAGGTGGATCTACCAAGGTCCATACCTTGTTGGAGTACATGGAGTCCATTTCGGATTTCATGGCAGTTAGCCAATGTCCCATGTCCGCATCCGATACGGCCTCATTGTATGTTCTTGGATCTCGTCCAAGATCAACATGATCTTCATCATTTTCGAGGAGGAATAACCTGTCCGGTATTTTCCGAACTCTTTCGGATCTACGTACCGTAGGTTCAGGAGGTATATTAGTGGTTTGTTGTATTGGTTCGATTACTTGTTCTTGCGTTTGAACTTCATTTTGTGGTTCTTGAACTATTTCAAGTTCTATCATGCTGCCCTTTCTATCGGATAGAAACTCCCTTTCCAAAAAGGTGGCATTTCTCGAAACAAACGTCTTTGCTTCTCTTACATAGTAGAACTCGTATCCCATTGAGTCTTCGGGATACCCCACAAAATAGCACAAGTCGGATTTACTATCCAACTTATCTCCCACTAATCGCTTCACATAAGCGGGACAACCCCATATCTTAATATGTTTGTAATTGGGTTTCCGGGAATGCCAAAGTTCATACGGTGTGGATTTAACTGCTTTGGTGTTAACTCTATTCAGCAAATACGCGGCAGTACGGAGTGCATGACCCCACAAGTATGCCGGTAAGTTTGTGAACCCCATCATTGATCGAACCATATCTAATAGAGTTCGATTCCGACGTTCGGATACTCCATTAAGTTGAGGAGTTCCCGGTGGAGTCCATTGGGACTGTATCCCATTTTCTTTTAGATAGTCAATGAACTCGATGCTCAAGTACTCTCCACCACGATCGGATCGCAGCTTCTTAATACTTCGTCCGAGTTGCTTTTCTACTTCGTGTCTAAAATCTTTGAACCTTTCAAATGTTTCAGACTTGTACTTCATCAAGTACACATACCCATACCTAGAATAATCGTCGGTAAAGGTAGCGAAGTAGTTATATCCACCCTTCGCACTAACACTTAGTGGACCACATACGTCTGTATGGATCAAATCCAAAAGACCTTCGGCTCGTTCCATTACCCCTTTGTAGGGTGACTTGGTCATTTTCCCTTTAAGACAAGATTCACAAGTTTGTAGTGATTTCACGTCCTCCAAAGAGAACAATCCTTCACTAACAAAATCGTTCATCCTTCTTAAAGAGACATGACCTAATCTAGCGTGCCAAAGTTGTGCGGGGTTTTGATCTATCTCCTTACGTTTTGCTGATATAACGTTAATGGCCCCCACTGCCTTCACCCACTTCGAACTTGCTGTTTGGGAAGGAAACTCTTTCCTTTCTCTTCTTTTGGAAAGAACTCTTCTTTCCAGAAGGAGCAGCAATGAGAACAGACTTCTCTTTCTTAATGGTGGACTCGAAGCTGACCAACATGTTCATTAACTCATCCAAGGGAGGATCTAGTTTGTTCATGTTGAAGTTCACTATGAACGATTCATAGGAACTAGGAAGAGACAACAGGATCAAATCCAACGAGAGCTCTGCCGGGAGGGTGACATCGAGATTCACTAGCTTTTCAAGGAGAGTGATCATTTTGAGACAGTGCTCGTGGACCGAAACCCCTTCGCGCAATCTCGCTGTGATCAACTCCTTTGTAGCAGCGTATCTCGATGCCCTAATATTCTCACTATACATGCTATCGAGATGAGCCTTTATATCGAAAGCATGCAAGTGAGACTCATATTTCCTCGCAAGAGCGGGCTCCATGGCGGCTATCATATAGCACCTAGCATGAGTGTCATCTTTCTTCCAAACTTCATAAGTTTCCTTTTCAGCATCAGTCGCTGTGGCAGGTAAAGTGGCGGGAAGCCTCTCGTTCAAAACGTAGAGACGCCCCTCAACAGTTAGCACAAGCTTAAGACTACGCAACCAATCTAGGTAATTAGGGCCATTGAGTTTATTGTCGAGGATTGACATTATGGGATTCTTAGACATAATTATCTGAGATATATAGAGAAGAGGATTATTAGAGATTCGCGTTAAATGATTGTTACAATTAAATGTTTGGACTTATGTTATTTAATTGTTCTCCCACTAATTTTATCGAGTTCCACTTCCCTCTAGTAGACGAACGAGAAAACTGATTTTTCTTAATGGGCTTTAGGTCCAATAGACAAATATAACCCGTAGTTAATCTAGCCCGATTATATTTGCCCAAAGGTAGATCACAATCAATCATATCCACAATATGACCCTAAATTAATTTTCCTCACACTTGATAATGACCTAAGTTAATCTCGCGAATATCAAAATCGTCGTGTGTCAAGTCTAACCTACCAATCAAAGATGCTCATAGAACTTGATTATGCCAAACTAATGCAGTCCCTAGTTAATCTAGCCGACCACGTTAATCCAACATAACCCTTTTCTATGGCTACCTTCATCATTATGTCAATTGAATTACAGCTTACTCTACCATAGCACTCCCCGCTAACACGGCTTACTGCACTATAGTAAAGGGCTACACATAATCCAACCGTTGGCAGAAGGAAAGAAATAACTCAACAGATTGGGTTTTTCTTTATAGCTTGAAATGATTCTTAATTAAAAGAATGAGGGGTTTTGATTAAGTGTTTTATCTCATCAGAAGGTTTTGGATTGGTCTATGTGATTCCTACATCTATGTTCTCTAAAGGTATATGGAAAACGCATATTGTCCTAAGAGGAACATACGACCTAATTTCATAATTAATTACATTAATTAATTATCGAGTTTTCAAAATAATTATAGAACCTCAACTAGCATAAGTCATTCAAATAATGTTGAGGTACTACTAATTAAGTTGAACTTATAATCAATATTATATATGTGTTCTATTAATTGAAATCAATTTAACAATTTAAATTAATTAATTAATCTAACACCTATTTACTAAAATAGATGATTGTCGATCCAATTATCTAATTGGGATTAATTGAAAATAATTTTCCAAAAATTAAAATCAATTTGTTTTAAGTTTAATTTTAGAAATCTGAAATAAAAAAATTTTTTTTTTTTTTTTTTTTTTTATTTTTCAGTGGTCCGGTTCGGCCCAACCGGTCTGACCGGTTCGGACCGAATCGGGCCGGTTCTGTCCGGTCCAGCTGACCCAAATCAGTGGGCCGGGTCAGTCGGACCGAGAACCGGTCTGACCGACCCGAATCCACTTGGATTCGGTCAACTAAACCGCACACAACCATCGAACCGGCCGGTTCGGCCGGTTCGATCCGAACATTTAAAACCGACATTTTAAAAACAATTTCAGATCCGATTTTCCAATTTTAAACAATTTTAAAGCTGGAAAAATTCTAAACAATATTTCAAAAATATTTTAAACTTACGAAAACTCCCAATTACATAATACGACAAACACTACTTTAATAAATCGAACATGCATAAAATCATAGCATATTAATACGAACGCAATTAATTGCGCAACGAGCTCTGATACCACTGTTGGGTTTCGGGCACGCATACGCAGCGGAAAACAAAAGTTTTGTGCGAATTAAACGACTTTAAAACACACAAGTACATGCCCGATGAATTAAAACAATTAATTACGTACCTTTGCGCTTCCAGCGAAATTTAAAAACAATATACATGCTAATAAATTTAACCGAATTTAAATCAATTAACATGCTCGCAATTTAAACCAAATAACATGCTCGCAACGATTTAATCGATTACACATAATCACATAAAATCATACAAACACAAGCATGAAATCATAGTTTAAATTAAACCCTAAAAACGAAACTAGGGTTTCGAGTATTTACCTCTTGACGCGTGAGGTAGGAGCGAACGATTCGTCGTGATTACTACGGAAACCAATCCGTAGAATCGGGGCAGCAATGGAACAGCAGCAGCGGCGGTGCGGCAGCTCACGGCGGCGCGTGTACAGCACGCGCGGTTGTGCGAGGCGGCGCGTGGGGCAGCGTGCGGCTTCGGCTCGTGCGTTGCTCCTCGATTCTTCGATCTACGGTCTTCCTCCTCTCGGATTTCACCTCGTATACTTCGATCTACTAAATCGTGGCACTAGACACGAAGTAGTTAGAATAAAACGGAAAGAAAATAAAGGAGAAAGAATACCGAACAAAAACCGGCCGAGGAACGGCCGTTTCCGGCGACGGAGCGGCGGTGGTGGCGCGGTGGTGGCCGCGCGGAAGAGAGGGCGAGAGAGAGAGGGTGGCCGATTAGGGTTAGGGTTTTGTGTGTGTGTGCTAGGGTTATAAATCATGTATTTATAGTCCCTAGCATGAAACCCTAGCGGGCTTAAGTTGGATTGGGCCCAACAGCTTAAGCTCGTTAGTTTCTTTAATCGCTTGTATCTCTCAATTCAATGATCGAAAAATTGTAACGATTACAATTTCCGAGTCATTATAATTTTCTCGTCATTACGAGTGCCATCTCTTATTTTCCAACTTTCCAAAAGTGGAAACCCTAGTTCAGTGGACTTTCTAAATTTGGAAACTTCCCGATTTAGAAAGTTCACTAACATGTTCGCTTATTCTTTTCCTTTTCTTATTCTCATTCATAATTCCAAATTACGAATGTTGGACTCAATCATATTGACTTCCAATTATGCAAAGATAAACTATTTTATCTCTGACCGTTTATTCAAAGATCTCATGTGCACGAGCAGTGTGACCCTCGATGGTTCAGGTGTAAGCTAGCCGTGGGCCCACAACTCTTTGTGGTCAAAACTCGTCCCCTTCGAGTTACAATTAAGATGAAGCTCGTTTCACCTTAATCACCCAACGAATCAAGATTGGCGTCTAGCAACTACGCGTCATGATTCCCTAGATACAAATGAAGTGCCTGCAAGAACCTTCAGATATAGTTAACGTACAGTACGGTCCCTTCGATTCATATGTCCCGATCGAACTAGAGGCATTGGTTCATCGAGACCTCTTTATATGTTCAATAACGGTGCGATCGTTCTAAGTGTTGTAATCCTTACGTGCATGACTTAAAGAATCGAATTCTCTAATCATCACTTAGTCAGCTCTGGCCAGAGACTTAGAATGATTACAAACTTTCAGAACACACAGGACATCCAAGACTATTCTAGCGATCGAATCCCCGACTACAATGCACAGACCTCCCACTAGATTTCGGACTGCACGAACACTGGCCCTTGGGATGGTCCTCGGTGGAACTCAGGGACAGGTCACGATACAGCTGGTCCTCTAGTGAAGTCACGGTGATGTCTAGGTCATAAGGACTAATGGTGTACAACTATACCATAGATATCTCTACTCGATTATTGTGAACCACTTAGAGATTTCTAGGGTGAGGGAGTTCAGTGAACTCGTCAACTTACGAGCACCCACTTGTGCATGCCGATATCACAATACCGTTTACTGATGAGATGCAGTACACATACACTAAGTGCTAGTCTTAATGGGAAAGGCCGATATCCTCATTAGTGGCGTAACCCTTCGACTTGGAACACGTTTAACAGTTATAATACTTAAGTAAATATCTCACGATCCTAACGATCAATTACTAGTACTTGTAATAACTGTAAGGACTATATCTATGCTTGTGACAAAGGGACAAAGATATAGAATGCCAATGTGTTTTATCATTAATACGAATAAAGGTTCGTTTATTACAATAATAAATACGAAAGACCACAGCCACAAGTTGGCTTGTTGGTCACCTACTCTAACAAAACGTACAGGTAAAAAAACATGCGCAAAAGTGCAACTGCAACTAGGCAAGATAATATAATAAACACTATTTATTATTATGATTATTTTATTTTCTTTTTTATCTTTTGATTATTGGTTAAGACTTTCGTATTAATTAAAACAAGAATAAAAACGTACAGTTTTTTGTTTAACATCTACGTTATGTACGGTTAAAACAGTTTGTACCATTTCGTAACTTAGTCAGCATTAATTATTTCCAAGACCATTTACGATAATAGATAATCTAGTAAAAACATGCATCCAGGCAAAAGAAAAACGTTAAAAAACAAAAACGAACATGGGTGCTCTCTCCCTCAACATATCTTTTCAGATATAAAACGCACGTGGTCGAGGCTGAATTTTTTTTAAATTGAATCTGTAATTTTTTTAAATTTCTAATTTAAAGTATCTTTACGTCTTTTCAAATGAAAAAAACGCATGTGGTCGAGGCTTAAAATTTTTGGTTGAATCTGTAATTTTTTAAATTTCAAACTTAAAGTATATTTATTTTCTTTCCAGATAAAAAAAAAAGCACATGTATGACGAGTGTAGCGCACGATAAGGTGTCAGAGATCTTTTCGGCTTGGAGTCTACAGGCCGGGTCTTTGCTATTTTTTTTAAAAACAAGAAAAGGAAAACCCCGCAAGACTTCCTACAAATAAAACCCTAGCCATATCACTCGTTCCCAAAAAGCTCTGTACAGCAAACCCTAAAAGAACCAACACTGACATGGAAACAAAATTACAGAAACAATCATCATCAAATATTTCACCGGAGATTGTCGAAATTATCCTGTCAAAATTATCATCAGTTAAGTCTCCTCTTCGATTCAAAACAGTTTGCAAGTCATGGAAAATGATAATCTCCAATCATGTATTCGTCCGAAATCTTATCGAAAATTCTCCAAACAATCTCTTCCTCAGTACGAAACGACCTCGTATTGAAGTAGGGTATCGTTTGATTAAATTGGAAGGTAGGCAATTCTGCGCCGCCGATGCGGTACCGGTACCACCGATGTAAGTACAGTCGCTATGAAACAATTTTTATGTGAATGTAACGGCGTACTACTCTTGAACAACAGTAGGTTCGACTATAGCGAAACACATTTATTGTGGAATCTGTTAAGTGTATATTTTTACACTTTATCATACCTTTTTATTTGAGCTTTTGATGTGTTTTAACGATAATTGGTGCTTAAAAAGTTGATTTATTGTATTTTAGGTACAAATTGAAGAATTGGAAAAGTATGGGGTCAAAACTGCAATTTTGGAGAAAGTATGGGCCAAAAGTGAAAAAATCAAAATTCTGAAGATTTAAAGCTCGGACCCCCGTCCGAGTTTTAGTTCAAATTCTGGGACCCCTGTCTGAGAACCAGAAGCAGTGTCTGGTTGTGAGACGGCCGTTCGAGTTTTAGTACAAAATTCGGGACGGCCGTCCGAGATGACGAAAAAACACAGTAAAGGAATCCTAATTGCATAAGGAAACTACCTTCTTCCCCAAGTTTTCCACCCTATATAAGAACAAGTCAAGCACACAATTAGGGATCCATCTTTGGACGCAAATTCTAGAGCAAAGAAGATCAACGAAGATTCAAGCATAGTTTTTCTTATTTAATTTATTTATTTTATTTTATTTATCATAAGAATCACGAGTAGCTAAGTTTTTATTTCTAGGATTTTATTTGGAACCCTATGTGGGATTTATGAACCCAATTCTATGATTTTATGCAAGTTTTAATTCCGGATTATTTCTTCTACTTGTTTTATTAAGTTCATGAAACTGGCCACTTTATGCGCTTTTATGTTATTGTTAATCGCATGAATCGGAAGATCGGGTTAATAATTAGAACTGTGGTTGAAGAGACTTTGTGGTATTAACATAGGAATATAGTTAATCTCTTAGGTAGCCATTATTGAGATTTGTGCTTAATGTTGTGTTCTAGAATTAATTGCATAGGAATATAGTAATTGAATCTAGAGTATTAGAATCGTAATACACGCGGAAGCGGGTTACGATTATTTTAGCATCTCAGGTTAATAATCCGGGTTAATTGCTTGCATAATTGAAGGAATTGGGGGAGTAATAATCACATAGGGGGAAGAATAAAATCCTAGGCTTGCTTATGTTGATTAAATCTTAGTTTTAAATTGCTTTCTTGTTTTTGCTTGCTTTTAATTTAGTTTAATTTAGTTAATTCTCTCTAAAATGCCTCTTCGAAATTTCCAATTTCCAGTGGAAACTTCCACTTCAGTCTAGGATTAGATAATTAAATATTCCATGTGGGTTCGATATCCGGACTTTTAGTCCACTATATTACTTGTACGATACGTGCACTTGCGTGTAGGTTTTTGGCCAACAAGTTTTAGGCGCCGTTGCCGGGGAATATTTTAATTATTTATTTTATTCTAGCTCTAAATTTGAACAATTTTCACGATTCACCCAAATTATTTTTTTTAATATATTTTTTTTTCTTTGGTTACATGTGAGGTTACAATTTTCGCGCACCTCAAACGGGATATGAATGGCTTCCGTCTGGCGAATACCTCCAAAATACCTATGATATGTCGTCACTTTGTTCAATATGTGGTGGAGATCATTACACTAACCAATGTTGGTATGCACCGAAAGCGAATAATTTCATAGATAACACCAACGGCGGTTATTGGAACACATACACCAACACGCCACGAGAACCCACTGTTTAGGAGTGTTATTTGAACTTCGTCCTTGAAGAATTTATGAAATCCACTCAAGCATCTATCCGAAGACTGGAGTTACAGTTGGAAGAATTCAAGCGCCAAAGGTCTCTTGAAAATATTTCAGACGATATCGAGAATGGTTGCAACAAAGAAAATCCGTTTGAAATTTGTAGTGAGAAAAGTCATTTAGACCAAGAAAATAGTGTCGATGAGAGGGAAAAAGAAATTATGAAGACACTTAAGGATGATGAATCTGACAATGCAATCGAGCTAAACTCCAAAGATGTCTCGGAACAAGAGAAGAAGGAGATGGATGTGGTTAGTGCAAATACTCAAATTGAGAATATTATTGTTGTTCATGACGTGGCTTTGAAGGCATCAATAGAGGTTGATAAGAAGGCGAATGTGTTTGAAGTGGAGGTTATACGCGGACGTGAGGCTTTTGTGTACCGATTTGAGGGAGCGGGTGATGAAGATCCCATCTTGGCTTCGTACCGATTGATTACATCCATGAAAGACTACAAGCTAAAGTGGAGCCTGACATATTGCAATGCTATTCATGTATTGGTTCCAATTGAAGTTATAAAGCCAATGGATGGATGCGCAATCTACAAGGCTTTGGATTGGACATAAAAATTTCAAGAAGCAACGTCAGGCTGAAGACTTTAAACTTAGCGCTTCTCGGGAGGCAACCCGAGCTTTACTATTTTTTATATTTTTCTTTAATTTTATGTTTTATTTTTATTTTCATAGGCATGCATTCTAATTAATTTATTTGATTTCTTATTTTTAAGGTCGGAATTGCGATCGGGACGGGTATCCGAGAGACAGAGAGGGCATCTTCGCAAGAGGAAAATCAAATTTCTTCCCCACAAATTCTCACACCCCGAAGACATCGACTCCGACTAAATCAGGTGTTTTCTATCCTTAAACTTTGTGCTAATTTCGTTGAGGGCAACGAAAATTTTAAGTTTGGGGGTGAAAAAAACATATGTTTATGCTTATTTGTTTGTTTGCATGCATTAGGATTTATTTGTTTTTATTGTTTTTATTCCTTTTATCGTTTTTTTTTTCCGAAATATAAAAAAAAAAAAAAGAAGAAAATTTGCTTGAGTCGAATGAATCGATGATTTATGATGATGAGAGATGATCAATGTTTGATGATTAAATTGCTTGTTTTATGTGATAAGGATTTGATGTTTGTTTAGCTTTCGATTCAACGAAACTTAGAAGCGAATTATTGCTAGGAATCACATTTTGTGCATAGCTTTGGTTGAATGTTTTGTATTTTAAATTTGGAATTAATTTGTGCTAGATCATGCTATGTTCGGTTTTAAGACTCACCTTAGGAAATTTATGATACGAAGTATTGAGTAGTGAGTGATTTGGGATATGATTTGGGCCTTCTTTGAACCGTTTGAGCCTTTCAAGCCGACCTTTTTATCGAAATTATCCTTAGAACCTTTATTTGAGCCTCGGAGAAAAGGTGTTCTTTCTTTTAGCCAATGTTTAAGGTAGAATAGGTGGAGATTCTTGAAAATTACCCCCTGGAGTTCGGTCTAAAATTTTTATAAGGTCCTTCTTCTTTTTCGAAAAAAAAAGAACAAAATTAAAAAAAAAAAAAAAGAAGAAGAAGAAGATAAATAGCTATGCTTCTGTATATAAATAAAATGAAAAAAAAAAAGAGAAGAAGAAGAGACTAGAAGGGAGAAATAAGGACTAGTTGTTGAATTATTTTTGAAAACTCGATCCATTGCCTCAAAAGCAAAAGTGGAGACTTTTGAACTTTTGAAAATCGAGTTTATTAAAGTCCGTAGAGGTGAATTCATTGTTTCAAACGCCTATCTTTCAAATTTTGGCGTAATCACCTAAATTCAAGAAAAATAGCCACATATACCCATATTTCCTAACCTCGAACCAAAGAACCTAACAATTGAAAGCCACAAAGCCCCAATGATCCCAATAGCTTAATGTTCGATATTAGTAGAGTAGAATAATTTGGTGAGTATTTGGAGTCAAGCATATGCATGTAAGTATAAATTCTTTCTATCTTTAATTTGCAAATATTGGATGCTTGAAGCAATTGTATGAATTGTGGTTTTTGGTAATGGTGAGTGACTAAGTGTTGTTGAATTTTGAGCTTGCGAATGCCTAAGAATTGTCATTATAATTTCAAGTTCTGAAAACGTGAAGTTGATCATTGATCTATGTGATGAGATGTTATTGTTGAGTTATTTGCTTAATGGTAGACTTTGCTTGAGGACAAGCAAAAGTTCAAGTTTGGGGGTGTGTTAAGTGTATATTTTTACACTTTATCGCACCTTTTTATTTGAGCTTTCGGTGTGTTTTAACGATAATTGGTGCTTAAAAAGTTGATTTATTGTATTTTAGGTACAAATTGAAGAATTGGAAAAGTATGGAGTCCAAACTGCAATTTTGGAGAAAATATGGGCCAAAAGTGAAAAAATCAAAATTCTGAAGATTTAAAGCTCGGACCCCCGTCCGAGTTTTAGTTCAAATTCTGCGACCCCCGTCTGAGAACCAGAAGCAGTGTCTGGTTGTGAACGGCCGTCCGAGTTTTAGTAAAAAATTCGGGACGGCCGTCCGAGATGACGAAAAAACGCAGTAAAGGAATCCTAATTGCACAAGGAAACTACCTTCTTCCCCAAGTTTTCCACCCTATATAAGATCAAGTCAAGCACACAATTAGGGATCCATCTTTGGACGCAAATTCAAGAGCAAAGAAGATCAACGAAGATTCAAGCATAGTTTTTCTTAATTAATTTATTTATTTTATTTTATTTATCATAAGAATCACGAGTAGCTAAGTTTTTATTTCTAGGATTTTATTTGGAACCCTATGTGGGATTTATGAACCCAATTCTATGATTTTATGCAAGTTTTAATTCCGGATTATTTCTTCTACTTGTTTTATTAAGTTCATGAAACTGGCCACTTTATGCGCTTTTATGTTATTGTTAATTGCTTGAATCGGAAGATCGGGTTAATAATTAGAACTGTGGTAGAAGAGACTTTGTGGTATTAACATAGGAATATAGTTAATCTCTTAGGTAGCCATTATTGAGATTTGTGCTTAATGTTGTGTTCTAGAATTAATTGCATAGGAATATAGTAATTGAATCTAGAGTATTAGAATCGTAATACACGCGGAAGCGGGTTATGATTATTTTAGCATCTCAGGTTAATAATCCGGGTTAATTGCTTGCATAATTGAAGGAATTGGGGGAGTAATAATCACATAGGGGAAGAATAAAATCCTAGGCTTGCTTATCTTGATTAAATCTTAGTTTTAAATTGTTTTCTTGTTTTTGCTTGCTTTTAATTTAGTTTAATTTAGTTAATTCTCTCTAAAATTTGACTGTGTAGGGTGGGCTTGATAATAATTGGTAGAATTTAGCGTCTAGGATTAGATAATTAAATATTCCCTGTGGGTTCGATATCCGGACTTTTAGTCCACTATATTACTTGTACGATACGTGCACATGCGTGTAGGTTTTCGGCCAACAGAATCCATCCAGTCGGAGGGAGATGTACATCGAATGCCCTTAGGCGTACAGTGGAACATGTGCACCGACGAGCGTTACACGATCTATTCGTATAAGAACAATTCTTGGTCAAAAAAAAATAAGGAATCGAGTACCGTAGCTTTTTTGTAGGAGTCTTCATTGATGGAGCTATCTATTTGGTTTTATGGGACAAAAACTACACTACACAAGTACTTTATTTCATTCCAAGAATGTACTAGCTCAAGTGTTTGCTGAAACCCGAACAACTTTAACAAATGATTAATTATTCTAATGGTGACCTATTTATTAGTGTTTCTTGTTTGAGAGAGAACATGTGTTTGTACTGCTTCACTGCAAAAGGTGACGATGATACGTTAAATTTTTCAATGTGGAGAAAGGAAAAGTGCATTGGTGTCGGGAGGAACCCTAATTGGGAGGAGTTGATAAGCTTCAAAATTAGAAATAGTCGGGATTGGTGGGTAGGAGTGCTTTGTTTCGTCGAAAATAATATTTTATTTCGTTTAGATGAGAGATCACTCGTCTACTATAGCCCTTCAGAGAAAACGTTTGAAGAAATTGACGGGACCGAGACTAATAATATATATAGCAATTATTACGTTAATTTTTTTCGATAGCAAGATAGTATGCATTTTCACGTCCAGATGGAGACTCTTTCGATATCTTGAATTGTTGATAGACTTTTTTCTTTTCGTAACGTTTGTTTTTTGCTAAAAAATGTCTTATTGATTAAAAAATTTGTTGGGCACAGCCAAATCCTTGCGCCCCCGTGAGTTTTGGTTCTTTCTTCGAAACCAAAGCTCTTATTTTTTGTTGAGTAATAGTTCAAGTATGTCTTGAATGAACTTTCGAAAAATAACAAAAATTGGTGATTGCGAATAAAGTTTGAGATAATTGTTCATTTTAAAAAAAAATAGCATATACAAAAAAAAAAGAAAAAAAAAAAAAAAAAACTCACTCCTCCCCTATTAAAAAAACACTACATAAACCCTAAAATTACCAACACGCATATTGTCATCCAAGTCTCTTTTTCGATTCAAAACTATTTATGATCATGTATTTTTCCATATTCATCCCATATTAAAACATGAATGTCCTTTTTTGGTTAAATCGAAAGGTTGGAAATTCCACACTGAAGCATTACCGATTAAGATTCGTGCACTAAAATAGGGTTTTCTTGATTAGTGCACTAAAATAGGGTTTTCTTGAGCGAAGACTCGTTCTGAAAAGACGAAACACAGAATTTAAAGTGACCTGTTTCAGAGAAATAATTGCAAGTTCTTAATTACTACAAAAATAAATTTAATGCTCAACAATCTGGTTTGATGTATTTTTTTCCGTAAAAAATATCTTATTGACAAATATAATATTTATTTATTTATTTTATGCATGGATGACGTACTCCAAGTTAATTAGTATTGCATGTCGGGCCGGGCCGGGCCGGGCCTACACTTGTTATCTATAAATAAACCCTAAAACAAGCGAATTAACACACATTGGAAAAGCCTTGGCCATAGAATTAGATCAAAGACCATCATCATATCTTCCCTTCGACATGGTCGAAATTATCCTTTCAAAATAACCATCAATTAAATCTCATCTTCGATTCAAAATAGTTTGCAAGTCATGGAATACGCTGATCTCTGATCTTGTATTCGTCCGAAAACATCTCAACAACTCGAAAAACAACCTTCTCCTAAGTACGAACCAACCTCGTATTGAAGGAGGGTACAATTAGTTTAAATTGGAAGGTTGAGATTTCCACGCGGAAGCAGTAGTTGGCTTTAGGTCAAGTGGGAGATTGTTAAAGTTGGTGACCGAAGAGCCAACTAATTGTTGTGTTTTCTCACGCTACTCGTAAATAATCTATTTCGTATTAATGATAAATACCACCTTTGGAATTCTATGTCTTTGTCCCTTGCATAATCATAGATATAGTCCTTATAGTTACTTAATTACTATAAGTAGATCTAGTAGAATCTTGAGATTATTTAGTTAAGTATGGTAATTGCTAAACAAAGTTCCTAGTTAACGGGTTACGCCACTAATGAGGATATCGGCCTTTCCCATTCGAGAAATTATAGCCACCAATTTCAGTACAGGGAATTCATTGTTTTTTGGACATGCAGGTTTCTATAGGCGATTCATCAAGGATTCTTCTAGGGTTGCCAAACAATTGCGCAATTGTTTGGAGAAGGACGTCAAATTTGACTTCAATCATGAATGCCTCGATGCCTTCGAAGAATTGAAAACAAGGTTAGTAACCGCACCTATTATTTTTGTACCTAGTAAGGGTAGCGAGAACCATGTAGCCGATAATTTATCTAGGCTAGAAACGAAACTAAATAAAAATTTCCATTAACGAAAACTTTCCCGGTGAGCAATTACTTGTTGTGGATAATCAAGAAGTGCCATGGTATGCGGATTTTGTGAATTATTTAGTTAGCCATGTACTTCCACCTGAGCTTACTTTTCATCAACGAAAAAAGTTTTACATGATCTGAATTTCTACTTTTGGGAAGAACCCTTTTTGTTTAGACAATGCAGCGATTTAGTCATTCGATGATGTGTTTCGGAAGGCGAGCAAAGAGATATAGTTTTTCATTGCCATGGCTCGGACTATGCGGGGCATTATGGAGGTGATCGAAAAACAAGGAATGTACTTCAGTCAGGTTTATTTTGGCCAACTTTTCTTAAAGATTGCTATAAATTTGTATTGAGTTGCGATAGATGTCAGCGGGTAGGTAATATTTCTAGGAGGCACGAACTCCCATTAAATACAATGATCGAAGTAGAACCCTGTTATGTGTGGGGAATTAATTTTATGGGACCTTTTGTCCCATCCTTCAATAACTTATACATCTTAGTGGCCGTCGAGCAATTATTAGTGATATATGCACTCACTTTTGCGAGAAATAATTCAAGGTACACTTACCCAAGTATGGTGTCAAGCATAAGTTCGCATTGGCCTATCACCCACAGACGAACGGGCAAGCCGAGGTTACAAATTGTGAAATAAAAAATATCCTCGAAAAAGTTGTGAGTCCCACACGGAATGATTGGTCGAAAAAATTCGACGATGCAGTTTGGGCATATCGTACAGTTTAAAAAACTCCACTTGGCATGACACCATTTTGATTGATTTATGGAAAGCCTGTCATCTACCAGTTCAATTCAAGCATAATGCATTTTGGGCGATTAAGAAGCTATATTTTGATCTCAAGGCATGCAAGGAGAAACGAATGATGCAACTCAAGGAGATCGATGTATTGCGGTTGAATGCCTATGAAAGCAATCGTGTTTACAAAGAAAAAAACCAAGAGATGGCACCACAATAAAATATTGTATCGCAAATTTCACAAGGGTCAATTGGTACTACTTCTCAACTCCCGTCTCAAGTTATGGTCCGAGCCTTTTACTGTACTCGTAGTATTTCCGCATGGCGCCGTCGAGTTATTGAATTCCGAAACCGGAAAATATTTCAAGGTCAATGGACATCGCCTCAAGCATTATTGGGGAGGATAATTCAACCGCCAAGTGACTTCTGTCACTTTATCTTGAGCAAAGAAGCAGACAAAGTCTGGCTGGAATTTTTTAGTTTTTAGTTTTTGTTTATTATTTTATTTTCTATGCAAACTAATGAACTAAGCAATTTTTCTATTTTCGGGAGGAAAAACGCAATTTTGATTCCCTCACGGCCGTGCGAAAATTGAACTGGAAACTCGTACCGCCGTCAGGAAAATATGGGAAGCTACAGCCTAATTTTAACGTTTCGCACGGCCGCACGAAAATTGACCTATAATTCCATACGGCCGTGTGGAATGTGACACCCCTCTCACGATTACTCTTATTATATGTAATCTCAGCGGAAGAGTTTTAAAAATCATTATTGTGGATATAAATTTACGTCAATTTTTTTCTTTTATATCAGAGGGAGAGAGGTCACAGTATACCGAATCCTAGTCAATCAGGTAACACAAATATATACTACATGCAAGACTAGAAAATAATGAAAATTTGGACAGATTCCTCTTAAACTACTCATGTAAATGACTTCACAACAATACCATACCTTCTACCATGAGTCAAAATCAGTCAGTTAAAACAGTTTTAAACGATGCTTGACCATTTGGGAGAAATAAATAACATGGTGTGGACACTAAATTTAAAATCCAGAACAGGGGAAGGAGTTATGAAATTTCCTGATAAATTTCTCACTGACCCAAAAACTCCCAAATTTTATCCTAAGACACAAAAATAAGTGCAAAAAATTTTCCAAATGGAAGCAAGGAATTTGAGAGAGTAAAACTCTAGTTATAACAGAAAACACTAGATTCACCCTGTTTTAGTGCAATAGTGAGAAATAATTCATAACTAATGAAATTCTTAACCAATATATGCATAAAATCTATCAAAATAATGGGAACAAAATGATGTAGCGACTCACAAAATTTCACGATTTTCTAAGCAAAGCACATATATGAATGTAATCTTCAAACATCGAGACAAGACACGGAGAAATTACTAGCTGAAAAGTATAGGTTCATAAAGTTGGTAAAATTCGCTTTCATTTACAAACTACTACGGATTACCAGTTTAATATTCAAAATAGGGTAATCGTAATTACTATTACACTTATCGTCTTTTATTAATTCCCCTCCATATGGTCTTTTCCCGATTCTCAAGCTCGATTCCCAACTTCACTCCTCGGGCTACAAATCAGGTATACCTACAAACATACAACACCTATAGAAGCCTTTGAGGACTCAATGAGAAACTCGAAGTATTATCGGATATACATAACACATAGAGCATACATAGATATACATATATTTTTATTATAGATATATATGCAATATACATTAAAGGAATCAAATACTTCCCTTTTCGTCGGAGTTCTTCGTCGTAGTTTTGTCAAGCGCATAGAGTGAGATAAATGCACACTTTTATAACCTTATGGTCCCATGACCATAGAGTGAGAATATCCCACCTTTATAACCCTATGCCATGATATGTATTGAAGATTATAGAGTAAGTATATCCCACCTTTATCCTATGATCCCAAAAATCAATTTCTTTTCAAAAATCAACAACCAATCACTAGATAAACGCATGCAAGCTATTAACTGCGCCAAAGAAGCAATTTAAGAAATTTTCCCCAAATTTTTGAAAGTTTCATAGTTAAACAAAAAATTCAATTTCTTTTCACAAATCAACAATCAATTACTAGAGAAACACATGCAAGCTATTCATTAAGCCAAATAAGCAACTTATGCATTTTCCCCCAAATTTTCGAAAAAACATTGAACTTCAAGAAGAAACTTTTCTTTTCAAAATACTAACATGCAATCACCATCTAAGAAATATATAACCACATAAAATGTAAGAATCAACAAATAAATCAAATGAAAACCGAAAATACTTGGGGGCTTGCATGTTTGAGCAAGAATTCAAAAATTCTCACCTCTACTCTTTAAGGGAAGGATTTGTTAGCTATTTTCTCTCTCGTACAAGAGGAGATAAAGAGTTAGATTATGTTAAGTGTATATTTTTACACTTAATCATACCTTTTAATTGGAGCTGTTGGTGTGTTTTAGCGATAAATAATTGGTGCTTAAAATGATTATTATTTGTATTTTAGGTACAAATTGAAGAATTGGAAACTTATGGGGTAAAAACTGCAATTTCGGAGAAAAAGTGGGCCAAAAGTAAAAAAAACAAAAACTTGAAGTAAAAAAATCAAAACTGCCGTCCGAGTTTCAGTGTTAATTTTGACACGACCGTCCGAGATCACGAGGAGGCGTAGTGAAGGAAGTTTAATTACACAAGGAAACCGCCTTCCTATCTTTTTACACACTATATAAGGCCAAACCAAGCACACAATTGGATCTTATCTTTTTACACGCAATCTAGGAGCAAGAGAACGGAGCAACGAAGGCAAAGACTTGAAGAATCTTCATTATAATTCTCCCTTTTTACTTTTATTCATAATTTTTATGATTTTTCGTATTTTTACTATGCCTTTCGTAGAGAACATGAGTAGCTAAGTTTTTAATCTAGGATTTTGTTGGAACCCTATGTGGTAATTCGAACCTATTTTTCTAATATTATGCAAGTTTAAATTCCTTGATTATTTATTCTATTTTGATCTTATTTAGCGCATGAACGTAGCTAATTTATGTTGCTATCTGTTATTATTAGAATTGATTGACAAATCGTTTTAATAATTAGAACTAGGATAGGAGAGCCTTCGAGTAATTTTCACCGGATGAGTGTGTTAATTGCATGTGTTATGGTAGACATATAGATAACACCTTAGGTAGCTGTTTTCGAGACTTGTTATTTAATGATTTATTCATACTAGGTTTGCATAGACATATAGTGAATGGTTTATGAATAATAGACTCATAATACACGCGACAGCGGGTTATGCATAATTTTGTGTTTAGGGTTAATAATCGGGAATCGTAACTTGCATGATAGAGGTTAATTGGGTGATGAATTACCGCATTGGGGGAAGATAAAATCCTAGATCCGTTTTTATATTGATATTCTCTCTTGTTTATTTGTTTTCATAATTAGTTTAATTTATGTAGTTGATTAAATTTGACAACCTTGCGTAGGCTGGATAAAAATCATAATTGTTAGAATTTGGTACTTAGGATTAGGTAATTTGAGTATTCCCTGTGGGATCGACATCCGATTCTCACGAGTACACTTTTTACTACTTGTTTGCGATACGTGCACTTGCGTGTTAGGTATTTAGCCCCAACAAGTTTTTGGCGCCGTTGCCGGGGAATACGGCTAAATTATTTATTTATCCTAATATTAAATTTGAGAAATTTTTCTTACTTCAGCCATTTTATTTATTTTATTTAATTATTTTATTTGTTTATCTTATTTTTTTAGGTACTTTTTATGCGAAGAGGACACGACACGAACTTGCTACCTCTTGATCCCGAAATTGAGCGAATGTTTAGGCATGCCAGGAGAAATCAACGGTTAGCTCGAAACGCTCCCGCAACGATGGAAGAAGAGATTAATCGTAGGGGAGATGGCCAAGGGCGCCTACCAAATGCGGCGAGGGAAATCGTCATTGAGCAAGAGCAACGTCAGCTAATTAATCCACCACCTCGTCAACGAGCATTGCATGAGTACACCGTCCAACACTCAACGGGTTTCAATCAAGCATCCAGCAGCCCCCCATTGAAGCCAACAATTTCGAAATTCGAGCAGGACTCCTCACTATGCTCCAAAACAATGGGTTATTCCACGGACTAGCTCATGAAGATCCACATCTCCACTTGGTCAACTTTCTCGAAACGTGTGATTCGCACAAGATGAACGGAGTATCACCCAAAGCACTGCAACTCCGCCTATTCAAGCACTCTTTACAAGGAGCAGCCGGAGAATGGTTACAAACTCGCGCACCACACTCCATCTCGTCTTGGCCCCAACTAGCACAACTCTTCATGAACACATAGGACTCCCCAACAAAAACTGAGAGAATCCGGAGAGAAATAAAAAACTTCATACAAGAAGCCGGTGAAGCATTATTCGAGACGTGGGAGGTGCCCGAATCACGGACTTCAAGAGTGGCGCCAACTGTAAATATTTTACGATGGATTGCAAGACAACTCGAGGACCGTGCTCGACTCTGAAGATGGGGGAATGTTCATGAGTTTAACTTACGACGAAGCATACGAACTCTTGGAGCGAATCGCTAGAAATAAATACATGCGGGCATCGGACCGGTCAAATAGCAGAGCCGTCAAGACGGGAGGAATTTTGGAATTAGACGGGGTCACCGCAATCACTGCCCAATTAGAGAAGCTATCAAAGCAAGTAGCAGCATTGCAAACTCAACAAGTCCATGCAGTCCAAGTTCCGAACCAGTGCGTAAAAGAAACGGAGTCTCTAAATTATGTGCATGACACTAACCGACAACAGAGGAACCCGTACTCCAACACTTATAATCCGGGATGGAAAGGTCACCCTAACTTTGGGTGGGGAGGGAATCAGCAAGGACAAAGGGAAGCACCACCTCAAGGTCAACCTCCTAATTATTCACGACTAGCTCCCGGATTCCAATTTCCGCCTCAAGCTCCACCTCAAGGTGGAGACCTCGCGAATATCTTGGACCAATTTATGACGACTACCCAAGCATCCATCCGAAATTTGGAAACACAGATGGGTCAATTTGCAACCCAACTAAACGCGAGGCCAGCCGGTACATTACTGTCAAATACGGAAGATCCTTGAAAGGGCATCAACGAGCAATGCAAAGCCGTAAGTTTGAGGAATGGAAGACAATTGGAAGAAGTGACGAAGAAGGCACCGAGCAAGGATGGAGGAGAGCAACGAGAAAAAGAAGTTGAGACTCTGACAGATCCACCAGGTGAGAAAAGGGTCGTTGCGCCTAAGTCGACCCCACAGGTACCTTATTCTCAACGCTAGATAAAGGCGAAGAATGAGTCGTATTACAAAAGTTTTCTTGAGAAATTTAATGAATTACATATTTATATTCCTTTTACTCGAGCACTTGAACTACTGCCTTATTGGGTAAATTTTTTGAAAGACATGGTATCGAAGAAACGGAAATTCGGTGAACATGAGATGATAGCCTTAACCGAACAATGCAGTGCCATTCTTACTCGCCCAATTCCACCAAATCTTGGAGACCCGGGTAAGTTTACGATTCCAGTCGCTATCGGAGCTAAGTTCTTTGCAAAATATCTTATAGATTTAGGAGCGAGCATTAATCTCATGCCTTTCTCAGTTTTTCAAAGTTTGGGATTAGGAGGTATAAAATTGGTATCTGTGACTTTACAGTTAGCCGATAGATCACTCATATACCCAAAAGGAATAGTAGAGGATGTGTTAGTTAAAGTAGATAAATTCATCTTTCCTGCAGATTTTGTAGTTCTTGATATGGAAGAAGATAAATAAATTCCTTTGATTTTGGGAAGACCTTTTTTGAGAACGGGTAGAACTATAATTGATGTGGATAATGGTATTTTATCTATGTCTTTGAGGGATGAAACGATTAAATTTGATATTTTTCGTACAATGAATCACCCTCAAGAGGGTGATCAATGTTTTGCTTTTGATGTATTAGATCAATGGAATTTTGAGTTTATTGAACATTTAATTGCGGATCCGTTGGAAGCATCTTTGAGTATAGGAACATCAGTTGAGGAAGAAGCAGTGACGGAACAATTATGTTGGTTGGATTCAGCAAAGCCGCTCTGAAGACCACACTTTGAACGTTTCGAAACGGAGCTCCCGCTATCTGTCAGTTTTAAGCCTTCAGTGATCGAACCTCCGAAACTTGAGCTTAAAGTTTGACCATCTCATTTAAAATATATGTATCTTGGAGCTCGTGAGACCTTACATGTTATTATTTCTTCATCGTTGACAGGTTTACAGGAAAAGAGACTTTTGGATATCTTGCGAGAGCACAAGCTAGCACTTGGATGGACAATTTCTGACATCGAGGGCATAAGTCCAACTTTTTGCATGCATAAGATCATTTTGGAGGAGAGCCATAAATCTTCAGTGGAACAGCAGAGGCGATTGAACCCCATCATGGCGATTGAACCCCATCATGAATGAAGTTGTGAAGAAAGAAATCATCAAGTGGTTAGACACAGGTATTATTTTTCCTTTTTCTGATAGTGTGTGGGTTAGTCCGGTACAATGTGTACCTAAGAAAGGGGGGATGACTGTTATAAAAAACGAAAAAAATGAATTAATCCCTTCTAGGATAGTAACGGGGTGGCGAATTTGCATAGATTATAGAAAATTGAATAAAGCCACTTGAAAAGACCACTTCCCCTTGCCCTTTATTGATCAAATGCTTGATAGGCTAGCTTGTCAAGAATTTTATTGTTTTTTAGATGGGTATTCCGGTTATAAAAAAATCGCCATAGCTCCCGAGGATCAAGACAAAACCACTTTTACTTGTTCTTTTGGTACTTCCGGTGATATGTATGACACTTGTCTCCAAATACTGGCTAAGGTTCTTCGTAGGTGTGAAGAGACAAATTTGGTTCTCAGCTGGGAAAAGTGAAACTTTATGGTACAAGAAGGGATTGTGCTAGGACACAAGGTGTCAAGAAAGGGGTTAGAAGTCGATCGAGTAAAAATCAAGACAATCGAGAAATTACCGCCACCAATTTCCGTAAAGGGGATTCGAAGTTTTTTGGGACATGTAGGATTCTATAGGCGGTTCATCAAGGACTTTTCTAAGGTTGCCAAACCATTGTGTAATTTTTTGGAGAAGGACGTCAAATTTGACTTCAATGACGAATGCCTCCAAGCCTTCGAAGACTTGAAAACAAGGTTAGTAACTGCTCCTATTATTGGTTTGCCTGATTGGAATGAACCTTTCGAACTTATGTGTGATGCCAGTGATTATGCGGTAGGTGCCGTGTTGGGTCAACGAAAGAATAAAATTTTTCATTCAATTTACTATGCTAGTAAAACTCTAACGAGGTGCAATTAAACTATACCACCACTGAAAAAGAGTTGCTAGCAGTTGTTTTCGCATTCGAAAAATTTAGATCATATCTTATAGGCACAAAAGTCATTGTCTTTACGGATCACTCGGCTTTGAAATATTTGATAGAAAAGAAGAAGCAAAACCTATACTTATTAGGTGGGTCTTACTGTGCAAGAGTTCGATTTGGAAATTCGTGATCGTAAGGGTAGCGAGAACCAAGTAGCCGATCATTTATCTAGGCTAGAAACGGAATTAAAAGATCCAATTTGCATTAATGAAAACTTTCCGGATGAACAATTGCTTGTTATTGATAATCAAGAAGTACCATGGTATGCGGATTTTGTGAATTATTTAGTTAGCCATGTACTTCCACTTGAGCTCACTTTTCATCAACGAAAAAAGTTTGTACTCGATGTGAATTTCTACTTTTGGGAAGAACCCTTTTTGTTTAGACAATGCAGCGATTTAGTCATTCGAAGATATGTACCGGAAGGCGAGCAAGGAGATATACTTTTTCATTGCGGGGCATTATGGAGGTGAGCGCACGACGAGAAAGGTACTTCCATCAGGTTTCTTTTGGCCAACTCTGTTTAAAGATTGCTATAATTTTGTATCAAGTTGCGATAGATGCCAGCGAGTTGGTAATATTTCTAGGAGGCACGAACTCCCATTAAATACAATGATCGAAGTAGAGCCCTTCGATGTATGGGGAATAGATTTTATGAGGCCTTTTGTCCCATCATTCAATAACCTATACATGTTAGTGGCCGTAGATTATGTATCTAAATGGGTTAAGGCGGCAGCCTTTCCTACTAATGATTCTGCAGTGGTTTGTGCTTTCTTGAAAAGACAGATTTTCACTCGCTTTGAAACAGCACGAGCAATTATTAGTGATGGAGGCACTCACTTTTGCAGTAAACAATTCGAGGCACTCTTGGCCAAGTATGGTGTAAAGCACAAGGTCGCATTGGGCTACTACCCTCAGACGAACGGGCAAGCCGAGGTCACGAATCGTGAAATCAAAAACATCCTCGAAAAGGTTGTGAGCCCTACCCGGAAGGATTGGTCGAGAAAATTAGACGATGCACTTTGGGCATATCGTACAGCTTACAAAACTCCACCTGGGATGACATTGTTTCGATTGATTTGTGGCAAGGCGTGTCATCTACTGGTTGAATTGGAGCATAATGCGTTTTGGGCAATTAAGAAGCTGAATTTCGATCTTGTGCAACTCAACGAGCACGATGAATTGAGATTGAATGCTTATGAAAGCAATCGTGTATACAAGGAAAAAACCAAGCGTTGGCACGATAACGAGATATTGCATCGAGAATTTCAAAAGGGGCAATTGTTACTCCTTTACAACTCCCGTCTAAAGTTGTTTCCGGGAAAACTCAAGTCAAGATGGTCCGGACCGTTTACTATACTCGAAGTATTTCCGCACGGTGCAGTCGAGTTATTGGACTCCGAAACCGAAAAATCTTTCAAAGTCAAGGGGCAACGCCTCAAGCATTACCTGGGAGAGGAATTCAATCGCCAAGTGACTTCGGTCACGATAGCTTGAACAAAGAAGCAGACAAAGTCTGGCTGAAGGCTGTAAACTTAGCGCTTCTCGGGAGGCAACCCGAGATTTCGTTTTTCTTTCTTTCATTTTATTTTTTTTAGTTTTGTTAGTTTTAGTTTTTTTTTTATTATTGAAAAGCATGCACGCTAACAAAATAAGAAATTTTTATTTTTCAGGGGTTAAAATGCAATTTTTGCATTTCACACGGCCGCGCAAGAAAAAGGCAGAAATCTCATACGACCGTGTGAGATTTTGATGAGCTACTGTATAATTTCGGTGAAGGGCGCGACCGTAGGAAAAAAATATCTGAAAATTTGCACGGCCGTCTGAGAATCGGAGAAAGCTACTGCAAAAAATTGACTTGGGGCGCGGCCATGCGGAATTTACACTGAAATCTCGCACGGCCGTGCGAGGAACAGAAGGCTACTGCCCCAAATTCGAATTTTGCACGGCCGTACGGGAAAACAGTGAAATTATTCACACGGCCGTGCGAAAGAAAAAACGGAAGTATTAAAGAAGGGTTTCCACATCACAATTTTCACAATTCCAATTCCCCTCTCTCTCCCACTTCGAAACCTAACCTCCTCCTTCAAAATTTTCCCTTTTCTTTGAAAATTCTGACCTAAAATTCACCAACTACACACACATAACACTCAAACATTGTGGATTTTTGTTGATTAGTGCAGGGAGGATTCAAGAAAGGTCCAAATTTCTCTAAAAACTCATTCAACAAGGACCGCCCACAAGGTGTTCGACGATTTGCCCGAGTCAAGTTTGGTGGAAATTTTGCACACCAATTCACTTCAAATCGCTTCCACAAGGCATTCTCACATCATGGGAAAACGAGGACGTGACGGAGAGGGCACTTCAAAAGGAGAAGGCACTTCAAAAGGCAAGGGGAAGCGCAAGAATGTTGATCAAGTTCCAACTCCCGATGACGATGCCTTTTGTGTCGAACGCTCCAAGTCCCTATTTGCCAAACAAACGGTGAAGAAACTCATGACGGAGCGCGCATATACGGTCACCCTACCGCAATTTGAACCGTTGAATCAAGAATTCATACGACGAGGGTGGCAATCATATTTGGAACCAGAGGAGTCGATCAATTTGTCTAAGTTCCGTGAGTTCTATGGCAACACCCGTACCCTCCTAACTTCGGATAGAAAAAAGAGCACGGTTCGAGGGAAGCGGGTCGATTGGAGCGCCAAGGCCATCAACTCCTTTTACAACACCCGACATGAGGCATTCTATTGGGAGCAAATGAAACTCGCATTCACAAAAGATCAACTCGGCGAGGTATTATCCGATGGGCCCCCAATTTGGTCCAAATTCTCCACCGAGGAAGAATACGAGTTGGAGTGGAAATGCATTCACCAAATAGGAAGGCGTGCCTTACTTTCATATGTGCTAACGGTTAGAGTAGGTGACCAACAAGCCAACATGTGGCTGTGGTCTTTCGTATTTATTATTGTAATAAACGAACCTTTAGTCGTATTAATGATAAAACACATTGGCATTCTATATCTTTGTCCCTTTGCCACAAGCATAGATATAGTCCTTACAGTTATTACAAGTACTAGTAATTGATCGTTAGGATCGTGAGATATTTACTTAAGTATTATAACTGTTAAACGTGTTCCTAGTCGAAGGGTTACGCCACAAATGAGGATATCGGCCTTTCCCATTAAGAGACTAGCACTTAGTGTATGTGTACGGCATCTCATCAGTAAACGGTATTGTGATATCGGCATGCATAACTGGGTGCTCGTAAGTTGACGAGTTCACTGAACTCCCTCACCCTAGAAATCTCTAAGTGGTTCCCAATAATCGAGTAGAGATATCTATGGTATAGTTGTACACCATTAGTCTTTATGACCTAGACATCACCGTGACTTCACTAGAGGACCAGCTGTATCGTGACCTGTCCCTGAGTTCCACCGAGGACCATCCCAAGGGCCAGTGTTCGTGCAGTCCGAAATCTAGTGGGAGGTGTGTGCATTGTAGTCAGGGATTCGATCGCTAGAATAATCTTGGATGTCATGTGTGTTCTGATAGTTTGTAATCATTCTAAGTCTCTGGCCAGAGCTGACTAAGTGATGATTAGAGAATTCGATTCTCTATGACATGCACGTGACGATTACAAAACTTAGAACGATCGCACCGTAATTGAACATATAAAGAGGTCTCGACGAACCAATGCCTCTAGTTCAATTGGGACATATGAATCGAAGGGACCGTACTGTATGTTAACTATATCTGAAGGTTCTTGCAGGCACTTCATATGTATCTAGGGAATCATGACGCGTAGTTGCTAGACGCCGATCTTGATTTGTTGGGTGATTAAGGTGAAACGAGTTTCATCTTTATCGTAACTCTAAGGGGACGTGTTTTGACTACAAAGGGTTGTGGGCCCACGGCTAGCTTACACCTGAACCATCGAGGGTCACACTGCTCGTGCACATGAGATCTTTGAATAAACGGTCAATGGTAAAATTGGTTTATCTTTGCATTATTGGAAGTCAATATGATTGGGTCCAACATTCTTAATTTGGAATTATGAATGAGAATAAGAAAAGGAAAAGACTAGGCGAACATCGTAGTGGACTTTCTAAATCGGGAAGTTTCCAAATATAGAAAGTGCACTGAATTAGGGTTTCCACTTTTGGAAAGATGGAAATCGAGAGTTGGCACTCGTAATGATGAGGACATTATAATGATTCCGAAAATGTAATTGTTACAGTTTTCCGATCATCGAATTGAGAGAGATGAGCAAGTAAAAGAACTAACGAACTTAAGTTGTTGGGCCCGGTCCAATTGAAGCCCGTTAGGGTTTTATGCAAGACACTAAAATACTTGATTTATAGGTCTTACACACATGAGAATACACGAACTAACCCTAGCCGCTCTCACCTCTCTCGGCTAATCTCAACCCACGGCAACCACCGCCGCCGTCACCACTACCAAAAAACATGCCTTTTGTGACGGAAAGCTTGTGACGGCCCTAATCTGTCACTAATTGTGACAAACTAAGTGATGGATATGTGACGGATTCCAATAGAAAATATGATCATTACACTGTGACGAGGTTGTGACGAATTTTGCGACACATTTTGTCACAACCAGATGTTGGTCACATTTATGTCACTCATATTTCGACGGAAATTAGTGTTGTCACAAATCTGTCACTAATATTGTGACAGAAATTTGTTTGGTCACATATTTGTCATTATTTTTTCATAAAAATAATGTCTTGAATAATATTGGTCACATATTCGTCACAAACTCAATTCCATCACAAATCGGTCACAAACAAATGACGAAATTATTGACAAATTTGTGATGGAAAATAAGAAAACATATCCGTCTTTTATTGTGACATCTATGTGACTGAGTGTGTGACGGACATTGTGACACACACAAATCCGTAACCGTTTTGTCACTAAAGTTTTCACGGAAATTGATTTTGTCACCAATCTGTCATAATATTATAATTGATGTAAATAATTTATTAATGTCCTTTATTAATCTATCACAATATCTTTATTGTCACAAATCCGTCATGCATAACGCGGTCACAAAGTCGTCACATTGTATTTTCCGTCATTGAACTGTCACTATCTTTATTCGGTCACAAAGTCGTCACATTCTAGTTTTGTCATTGATCGGTCACTATGTTGACACGGTCACAAATCCGTCACAATTTGTAAGCCCATCACAATCTCAAATGGATTACTAATTAATTTGCCATATTTTTCATACTATATACATTTATTCCACTAGATTTTTTTCAATAAAAATAATTATATATGGCCAAATTGTTGTCATATTTTTCAATGTTTTTAAACCGGACCGGACGTAGAACTGGATGACTAATGGATCACGATTGGACCGGTTCGACTCAGTTCAACCGGGTTTTTCTTCTATTTTATTTTATTAAATTCAAATTTTTAAAATATTTATTTTCATATATTTTTATTCATGCCAACCGCTCTCTTCACAATATTATTATCCAACTCATGAAAATTATTTGTTTATATAATATTCAACAATAATTTTTTTTTTCTATTTTCTTTCTCTTATTTTTTAAATATAATTTTCGATAATAGTTTTTTTCTATTTTCACTTTCTAGTCACATGCCATCCATGCACATAAAACATATACGAAATTTTCAAATATTAAATTATTATTTGCTAATTTAAGGATAAATTAGAAAATATTTAGATAGCAAAATTTATATCTACAAGACAATCTTACGAATTGTGAAATTTAATTTTATAGAATACATATCCAATTCATATATAAAATAAAAATTAAAAAGATTTTATAGGTTAGTACCATAACTATATTAAAAAAAATTAGCTACTTGCAACATAGCTGGGTGGCGAACCCATAACAGCTTAACAAAGTTACTAAAGACTATACCATTTCAGATACAACTTTATTTGATACCAAACACACACGGAAACCTATTTATTCGTAATCTTCATAATTTCCGGTTTTATGGGTTTCCCAGGACCGATTTCGGAGCCGGCTCGTGATTGGACGGGCCGATAGAGTCCAGTCCGGTAACAACACTAATATTATATTTTCAAAGGGCCTATTTTTAAGCTGGTTGTTAGAGGCATGATAATGCACTCCTCATTAAATATATACACGTTCTAAACCTAATTAATGACTTGAATTGTTTTCACGTAACAACTCATGAGTAAAAATCGGTATTTACAAAACAGAAAACGGCTGGAGAAGACTAAGAAAAAACTAACCGACAGAAGAGAAGAAAACAAATAATAGAAAGAACAAAGAGCAAGGGAGTGAGAACAGAAAGAAGAAAATTAAAAGGGTGGAAAGGAATTTAAAGGTAACAATCCGTATGTATTTTGATGTAGTTGAATGTTGACTTACTTATCAAAATATTGATGTTGGATTAATTAATATGAATTGTTATTATTATTATTTTCTTAACTAAAAAGTTTTCGCCAATTTATTATACTGTTAAACAATAATTGTTATACTCATTGGCTTTGAATGATTCCAGTTTTAATTGTCCGAAGACTCGTAAGGTTTATTATTTTATAGTTTTGTAGTATTTGGACCAATGGTTAATTAGTTATAAAATTTTAAACTTGATTACAATTTTTAGGATTATGTAACTACAATTGTCTGCATTTTTATTAATTACAGATTATTTGGGAATTATTTTGGTAAACTATTTTGAAGCAATATTATAGGCATGTAAGTTAGTGCTTTGTTAAAGTTTCATGATTTTTGGATGCATGGTTTAAGCAACATTATTATTTTTTTAGTTAGTAAAAAATGTTTAGACAGTAACATTCTTATGCAGAATGTCAGGGACAAGAGCAAAAGGATTTAGTGGACGAATTAGAGGAAGGGGGCGTGGTAAAAATACAAATGTACGAACAACACGTTTAAGGCTAATTGATTCAGAGATTGAGATGGATGATCCTCCAACAAATATTGAGACTAGTAGATCCAGAGGTAGGTTGCCGGAACAAGGTGCAACAACACTCAATAGATCGGCTGGTGTTCCTCCTTCAGAGGATCATCCTTCCATGGATACTGATCAGACGAGTCGAAGATCTAGAGGCATGGAACAAACACGAGGTGCAGTTACACAACCGTCAATCGCAACTGGTGTACCCCCTCCAGAGGTTGATCTTGATGAGCACGATGAAGAGATGGAGAATGAGTTCATGTCTTTAAGAGATGAACGTGAATCCGACGACCCTCGTACATATGTTTCAGAAGAAGGCCAATCAAATCAGGGAGAAAATGAAAACTCATCAAGAGTAAGGGGGGCAAGTCGTTTAAGTCAAGCACCAAACAATGCTGAAGATCGACCTTGGATACAACCGGATGGTTTTGGGTATGACTGACATATTTTTTTCTCACTTCAATGTTAAAATAAAAATTTCTTTGGCAACTTTTTATATCGTTAGCTCGTTTTTAATCGCAGATTTATTCCATTTAGTGTAACTCGCGAGATCATGAATATTTCTCGTGAATATCTTGGTGCATGGTCTTCCTGGGGAAGGTTCCTAATGAAACAAAGACTCGATTGTTTCAAAAATTTCGAGTTAGTTATTATCTTGTGGATGATTTTATATTTATATATGGCTAATATTTGAATATATTTAAAAAATGGTTTACGAGCTAACTTGTTTGATTATGTAATAGGAGCATTTCAATTGGTCGCCAATGCATGAGGTTGGGATAAAAAAATCATGGAACCATGCAAACATGAACATCCGAAACAACATTTATCGTTTTAAAAAAAGGGCTGAAAAATTATTCGGTGATGATATAGAAAAGTGGAAGAATGTTGTCCCTTGTTGTATGAAGCAAGATGATTGGGTAACACTTTGTGATAATCTGTTTAGTGACCCGAGATATAAAGCAAAATGCAAACAAGCACAAAAAAATCGCCTAACAGAGAGAGAAGGGACTGTTTCCAAGCATACTGGTGGTTCCATTTCATTCAGAGAGCATGCAAGTAGAATGGTGTGAACTTTATAATACTTTCAGCTATTGTTTTATTTTTTTAATGAACAAGAGCAATTATTTATCTAATATTAATTATAACTCTCTTGTAGGCGGCCAAGGAAAAACGACCGGTGAGCGAACTTGAAGTTTATGACCAGTGTCACAAGAGTAAAACAGGAGAAGATGACTTTGTTGACAAGAAGTACAAGAAAATTAGAGTAAGTCAACAAGTTGCATAAATTATGATATTTTTATGATAGATTTTAGTATAAGTGTACAACTTTATATCGTATTCGTTTTATTTTTGAAGGATTTGTACGTCCAGGAGTTTGCTTCTAAACATGGCAGTGAGCCTTCTCAAGATAGTAAACTTGACTATGTTGCATGGTTGGATGCAAGTGGCGGCGCATCGAAAGGTAGAATTTATGGTTTAGGGAACACTTACAGTGCTCGTGATATAGCGGAGTCTTCATCTACACCTCGCTCTTTGTCATTTTCAACGGGCACTCCCATCACTGAAGAAATATTGTATGATGCATTGGAGAAACAAAGAGAGGAGACGGCATCTTTACTTGAGGAAATTAAGAAGAGGGAAGAGGCAGCAGCGAGAAGAGAAGAAGAAATGGACAAAAAGAAACAAGAAATTGATGACTTGTTGGCAAAACTTAAGGAAAATGTGGAAAAAACCAACTCTAATAAAGATAATAATTAGATTGTGATTTGATTATTGATGTTTATTGAAATTTTGACTCTCACTGGATCCTGTTATGACTGCTATGGACAATAGTTAGACTATTTTTATTTATTTTTTTAATAGGAGAAACTAGTTAGACTATGATCTGGTTTTTTGATGGTTATTTTGATTCTTTTGCACTAGTTACCTTCATACTTATTTGTTTAACTTGTTTCTGATTCATTTGTCATATGTTAAGAATTTCTCCTACTATTATGCTGAGATTCTCTGTTTTTTGAGCATTTATATTTTGAACTTATCATACGATGCTCTTTGAGCAATTGTTAATTATAGATTCATTGCGGAAATATAGATTTGTGTAAGCTCTTAGGCATTACCGAGATGGTGGTGGAGAGTGATTCTTTATTTGTTGTTAACGGCATCAGGTGCCATACCGTTAACTGGGACCTTGAGTACTTACACATATGCGAGAGGTCACTTCTTCTCTATTTTTTGAAGTCATGTTGTTCGGCAAAAAAATCATGTTGCGGATCACCTAGCAATTTCGGCTTATAATCATAAATCTTATAAAGAGTATTTTGCTTTAAAAGACTTACATTAGTGATAAGTTGGTGATTTATAGCTCCCGTCCATGATGCAGACGTTCAGGGATGAAGATGGGCTGATTTTTGGATATTTGCATTGCTGCCCTCATTTTTTTGTTTTTTGCAATTTCAAAAATTTCTGAGGGAATCCTGCTGGCTTGCTCTGCTATTTCTGCGTAATTACTACAATGGAGGAGCATTGTTTAAATACTTAAAAGTCTTGTACAGCAATGGAAAGCCCATGGGGAGTTTATGTGGGCAAGTTATACATATTAATCTATGGCAGTAATTTTCAAGCCATAAGACCTCTAAAATCTAAGAAGTTGATGGACAATTGAATCATAAGTAGGAATGACAGTATTATGACTAAAGGAGTATATTGGAATGGAAATTCCGATTTCCACCGATTTCGTTTTAAAAATTTCGGATTTCATAATAATATTTGAAATACCAAAATTCTGAAACTTCCAATTCGTTTCTTTTAATGACTTGTTTTTATTATTTTTTTATAATTAAAATTTGTTTTAAACTTTCGAAAAGCATTCATTTTTTTTCCCTATAGTACGAAGTATGATCCAATCCATCCCATCTGCACCCCTGTAAACGAACTAATACTATTTAGGAGTGTAAATGAGCTCGAGCCTAATGTTTTAGGAGTCCAACTCACCATAAAGGCTCGTGAGCCAGCTAATGGAAATTATAGATGACCAAATATTTGGATTTTACCGAATTCAGTCAACTCCAATCCCAAAATTTCTAATTTTAATATTAGTTTTTTTTTTCATTTTAATTTCTAAAACTTCGAAGTTCTAATTTCCAAATTATTTAGAACGAAATTGATATAATTTTGTCACTTCTGAAAAATATGAGAATCTTTTGAAAGTTTTAATTCCGATTCGTTCGATTTCCACCCTAACTATGTAGTAATACTATTGGAAGCGTTAATTTGTCGAGCTAGCTTGAGCCTAAAATCTTGGAACTCAGACTCACCAACAAGGCTCGTGAGTCGGCTTCCCGGTTGAACACCTAGAAGTTTGATTTTGAATTTAAGTATTGTTATTAATATTTTTATATATTTATATTAAAAAATATCAATTGTTATTAATTATTTTTATTATTATTATTTCTAATTTTAATATTAGTTTTTTTTTCGTTTTAATTTCTAAAACTTCGAAGTTCTGATTTCCAAATTATTTAGAACGAACTTGATATAATTTTGTCACTTCTGAAAAATATGAGAATCTTTTGAATGTTCTAATTCCGATTCGTTCGATTTCCACCCTAACAATGTAGTAATACTATTGGAAGCGTAAATTTGTCGAGCTAGCTCGAGCCTAAAATCTTGGAACTCAAACTCACCAACAAGGCTCGTGAGTCGGCTTCCCGGTTGAACACCTAGAAGTTTGATTTTGAATTTAAGTATTGTTATTAATATTTTTATATATTTATATTAAAAAATATCAATTGTTATTAATTATTATTATTATTATTATTATTATTATTATTATTATTATTATTATTATTATTATTATTATTATTATTATTATTATATTATTATTATTATTATTATTATTATTATTATTATTATTATTATTATTATTATTATTATTATTATTATTATTATTATTATTATTATTATTATTATTATTATTATTATTATTATTATTATTATTATTATTATTATTATTATTATTATTATTATTATTATTATTATTATGATTATTATTATTATTATTATTATTATTATTATTATTATTATTATTATTATTATTATTATTATTATTATTATTATTATTATTATTATTATTATTATTATTATTATTATTATTATTATTATTATTATTATTATTATTATTATTATTATTATTATTAGCATATTACTTGATACATTATATTTTAATTCTTTTTTAAGCACTATAAAATTGAATCTAGCAATATTGGAAAAAAATTAGAAGTGAATTGTCAATCCTAAAATAAAATAAAAGAGTGGCGAGAATTGGATTAACAAATCAATTGTTAATTACAAAACTACCATCCCCCACTACTACTCTCCTACGGCAACTCAAGAGACTCATTGAAAAAGGCATGTATGTTTACTGCGTCGATCTTTCCACCATAAATCCCTCGATTTTCAATTGTTGTATAATTTGTGGTTCTCTATTTCACCCAATTTCAGAAAACAAGGGTTACCGTTGTGGGACTTCCGGGTATTGATTTATACGGTGAAATTTTCAAACTTCCGGGTATTGATTTATACGGTGAAATTTTCAAACTTCCGGGTATTGATTTATTCGGTGAAATTTTCAATTGTTGTATAATTTGTGGTTCTCTATTTCACCCAATTTGTTATTTCCTGTTTATCTTTTCGTTTTTAATTTACCGATGAATCTCCATGTCACAATCGGATATAAATTGCAAGAACAAGTATTGTACAATCTAACATTATTGAGTGATGCTATAAAGAATGTCGTACATGATCTTTTCTCTTCTCTTGATTGAAATTTTTTGATTATAGTAGGGAATTATATTAGCAAATACTTCAATTAAGGTTATTTCAGTTGATACCTACAATTGAATGGTGGTGAAGAAGGATTAATAGTGATTTTTTTTTATTTTTTTTATTTATATTAAAAAAGTTTTTACAGGTATCAATTGAATGCATTGAACTCAGCTTTTTAATTGGTTGCTTTTGCAGGTAGCTGTGATTATATAATTATATTTTTATTTATGGATTACATGATGAATTGCAAAACTGATCTAAATAAGTATCTCTTTCTGAAATTATTTTAAATAAGTATCTCTTTCTGAAATTATTTGCAACTTGGGTTCATACTGGTTTATGTTTTTTTTTTTTGTTTTTTTTTTTCCTTTTTTTAAGACGAAGATTTGTCACCTATTTAACTAGTTTTGTATGCTATGTCTCTGTATCCAATACACATTGTATATATGTGGTGAGGAGAATTTCTTATTTAAAAAAAAAAAAAAAACTGATATATTGTTGTTTGTTTCCACGAGGTATCAATTTATACATGAAAACCATGTCTTCCAAAATGACCAAAACCATATCTTATCTCGCCCTTTAGCTGTCAAAACTATTTGCATATATTAGCGTCTTATTAGTTATGGTAAAAAAAATTATGTGCTTTAGGACCTGAATGAGATTCAATATGTGTATTTAGCTAACCGAATAGATATGACTTATTTTTTCTTGTACAGCAATCTCCATCGTGAAATCGACCAAGCGGAATCTGGTGTTTGATCATCAAGACGCGAATTTGCATCTTCTGGGCGTAGTATGTAATTATGTGTTTATTAGTATATGAAACATTATTAAATTTGAACTGTTGAATGTTGTATATGCTACAAGTTTACGAAAAATTTGTAAAAATTTGTATTGCATCGACATGGAAATTAAAATATGCTTATAAGGAAAACTGAATTGTATATCTTTGCAAATAATATGGTAAGAAACATATATATGGTAATAGAAAGCATGCACTTCTTGTATTAATTTTAAGTCTAGAATGTTGTGATTGTGACTGCGTATATGATATAGATTAGAAAATGTTGATGAGTGCAGTAGATGAATGCATATGAATTGATTACTTTATAAATTTTACAGTGCTTGTATTGAACTTTATAGCATGATTTTGTATCACTTCAATCATTTAAATTACTAAAATCATGCACTTGCCACTTAATATTTATTATTCGCAGTTAAATTGAAGCAGCACTATGTATAATGACCGTAGTTGGATGTGGCATCGATTTGACGCTAACGGATATATAAGATCAGAATTTGACGAGGGACTTAAGGAATTTTTAGATTTTGCTTATTCTCATCCAAATGTAGTTGATCATGGTAAGATAAGATGTCCTTGTTCTAAGTGCTGCAATCGAAAATTTAACAATCGAGATAATGTGCGTCACCACATCAAAAGAAATGGATTTAAAAATGATTACACTACGTGGGATGCACATGGTGAACCATGGACACCAAATCATACACCAGAACATTCTGAGCCTAGAATTGATGAACACTCTGGAATGAGAACAATGGTTATGGATGCTATAGGACCTGGCTTTCATTGGGATTTTGATAACGACGAGAACCCAATAAATAGAGAACAAACACCGAATCCAAATGCGAAAAACTTTTTTGATTTACTAAAGGATGCAAATGAACCATTGTGGGAGGGTTGCAAGGGACAAACAAGGCTTTCGGCAGTATCTCAGCTGCTAAATATAAAATCCGAGTTCAACCTTTCACATGCATGTTATGATCGAATCATGTCATCGGTTAAAAGCATGTTGCCTAGTGATGAAAAGTTACCAGCTAACTTGTATAATGCAAAGAAGATGGTTGCAAAACTTGGACTGGGTTATGAGAAGATTGATGTTTGCGTGAACAATTGCATGTTATACTATAAAGAAAGTAAACAGAAGACAAAATGCATATATTGTGGTCAAGATAGGTACATGCCCAAAAATTTTAGTTCTAGAAAAGATAAACCTCGTAAGGTATTGCGATACTTACCGGTCATTCCCAGATTACAGAGACTTTATATGTCTAAGACTACAGCTAAAGAAATGACGTGGCACTCAACGAATCAGTGTGAAGACGGACTTATGGCGCACCCTTCACATAGTGAAGCATGGAAGTATTTTGACCAAACGCATCCATCATTTTCATCAGAAGCACGAAACGTTCGTATCGGATTATGTACTGACGGGTTCACTCCTTTTAGCAACTCTGCTGCTCCATATTCTTGTTGGCCCGTTATGATTGTGGTAGCTCGTCACAAATATAATTTTGTTATAATTTTGTGAACGATCGTTTATTAGAAACGAGGCCGACGAGGGAATGGGCTTAATGCATCAGTAGGTCAAGCCCAATGACTTAAGCCCACTAGGGTTTAAAACCCTAGGTATAAATAGACCTCAAAAGGAGTTTTGAGATCAGATTTTTCCAGCACAAAACCCTAGCCGCTCAGCCCCTCCTCTCGGCCGTTGCATCTCCGCCGCGCCACCGCCGATCTTCGCCGAAAACCGCCGGTTTTCTCCCTTTTATTCCTTCGTTTATTCTTGTTGTTTATCTGACTCGTTTACATCTAGTGCTGTAGTTCGAGTGGGTCAAAATATACGAGGTGAAACCTAATTGGAGGAGAAGAAAGCCGCTGCTCCACCGCCGAAGCCGCACGCGCCGCTGTTACGCAGCACGCGCCGCCCACGCGCCGCCGCTGCCGCTGCCATTCACCGGCGTTCGTCGCTTGCTGGATCAGCTCGTTGCAGCCGTGAAGTTGCAGCCCCGAGGATTGGTAATTCGCAGCTTGTACGTGATTGGTTCTTGATTTCGATTCGTCGAAATCTCACGCTACAAGAGGTAAACAAATCGAAACTATCGTAAATTAATTCGAACATGTTTGTATGAATTGTAATTTGTGATTATGAGTAGTATGTGATTACGTGTTTAGCGCTCGTACCTCATTCTTATTTGATTGAGGATTGTACGGATTGATTTCCGTAGTAATCTCGACTTGCTTAGCGCTCGTACCTCACGCTTCAAGGGGTAAACCTTCGAATCAATTATCGATGAATTCAATTATGTTTAAATTAAATATGTATGTTCGTTCTTGTATGATTTTATGTGGATACATGAAATTGATTTATATGTTGCGAGCATGTTATTTGATTTAAACACGAGCATGATAATTGATTTAATTTCGATTAAGTAACTAAGCATGTATGTTGTTTTAATTTCCCTGGAAGCGCAAAGGTATGCAATGTATGTGGTTTTTAATTTCGCTGGAAGCGCAAAGGTACGCAATTAATTGTTTTCAATTATCGGGCATGTGTTTATGTGCTTTAAAGTTGTTTAAATCGCATAAAATTTTTGTTTTCCGCTGCGTACACGTGCCCGAAACCCAACAGCAACAACGTTCATAAAAAACGAACTACAATACTAGGACTTTAATACGCATCAACAAACAACAAAAAAGATACTGTGGAGTGTAGAAATAACACTCTACCTTAACGTTTACGTGGATTTTTTTTTTGGATTAATTTATATTTTTGTTTTAACTAGTGGATTTGGTATCTTATAGGTACAAATGGAAAATTAGTTGTCTAGGAAGCAAAAATGATAAAAGAGTAAGAAAACAGTTGCACTTAAGAAAAAAAAATCAAATTAGAAGAGAGAATCGCTCAACATCTTTGGTAGTGTCCACGAAGTTGAGCAAAACTCTCTCATCCGGACTCCAAATGAACGGGTTCCGCCGGTGTGACACCCCTCTCTCGATTACCCTTATTATATGTAATCTCAGCGGAAGACTTTTGAAAACATGATTTTTGTGGATATAAAATTTACGTAAAAATTTTTCTTTTTAAATCAGAGGGAGAGAGGGCACAGCTTGCTAAATCCTAATCAAATTCTAACACAAAGGCATACTACATGCAAGACTAGAAATTAACTAGGCATGATGAACTTTATGCAAATGCGGACAGATTCAATGCAGAAGCTTTAAAAATTAATTCCTCTTAAACAACTCATGCAAATAACCCCAAAATTATACCATACCACCTAACACAGGTCCAGATCACTCAGTTAAAACAGTTTTGAAAGATGCATGGCCATTTAAGAGAAATAAATAAAATGGCACAGTCACTCAGTTTAAAAATCCAGAACAGGGGAGGGAGTTTTGAAAATTCATAATAAATTACTCACTGACCCAAAAACTACCAAAGTTTACACCAAGGCAGAAAGGTAAGTTTAAAACATTTTCCAAGTGGAAAAGAGGCATTTGATTGAGTAAAACTCCAGTTATACCAGAAAACACCCGAATGACCCTGTTTCGATGCAGTAGCGAGAAACAAATCATAACTAAATAACTACTTACCCAAATCATGCACAAGACCTACCAATATGATGAGAACAGAGAGATGCAGAGACTCCTAAAATTTCATGATTTTCTAAGCAGAGCACCTATATGAAAATAACTTTAGAGCATGGAGACAAAATACGAAGAAATTACTAGTCGAAAGCATGCATGCATATAGATAGTTAAAATTTGCTTTCGCTTACAAAAGGCTACGGATTACCGATTAATTATCCAAAATAGGGTAATCCTAATTACTATTACACATGTCGTCTTTTAATAATTTCCACCGATCGGAGGAAGCGATCGGTAGAAAATACCTAAAACCGTATCGAACGTTTTTACAAGCATATTGTACAAATAGAACCACATAACCAAATTAAGAGCCAACACTATCCACAACCCCTCCATACGATCCCCTTCCGATTCTCGAGCTCGATTCCCAACTTCACTCCTCGGGCCCTAGATCGGGTATACCTACAAACATACAACACCTATATGAGTCTTTGAGGACTCAATGAGAATCTTGAAGTAATATCGAATACACATAGCACATAGAGCATACATATATCTATACATATATATATATACATACATATATCTTATACATGAACATACAACATGAAGTAAAACAATCATATACTTCCCTTTTTCGTCGGCGTTCTTCATTCACATAATTGTCACCACGCATAGAGTGAGATAATTCCCACCTTTATAACCCTATGATCCCAAGACCATAGAGTGAGAATATCCCACTTTTATAACCCTATGCCATGACACGTATTGATGAATATAGAAGGAATTTCCCACCTTTATAACCCTACGGTCCCAAGACCATAGAGTGAGATTTTCCCGCCTATATCAACAACACCGAAATGCAACATGCATGACATGAAAAATTGTCGGGAATCCCTCGGAAGAGCCAATCTAAGTTACGGATAAATAACCCCATGTAATTCGAACCATGACTAACTACGTGGGATCAAACCACCCCTAGGCCCTACGGTACCAGGCTCGCCGTACCCGAGAAATTTACCGTAACTTCGAAAGACTTTCCAACATAGTTTTATCTTTTAAAAATTCATGACACTTAATGCACCCACCCATGCACCCTTTCTACTTACCCTTCTCTCATCCTTACACCCAATGATTCACATAAGCAAGCAAGAGCACATAGGAGCGCATAGAAAATACACATAAAGCTTCACAAAATCATTTAGCCATAAAAACATAGAAATAACCGAAATCTTAACATGCAAAAACAATCTAACAACAAAGTTCACTAGATCTGGCATTTTTACAAGAATAAAATTCAAGACTTTCATCTTTCCATTTATTTAAGCAAATACACTAGATCTTCACATGCAAGAGTATTTTAAACCAAATTAGCACAAGTTCTTAGTTCTTAAACCATTTTTCATAGAAAACACTAGATCTTAACATGCAAGACTTTAGATCAACCATCGATCACTAGATCTTAACATGCAAGACCTTAGATCAACAATTAATCACCAATCTTAACATGCAAGGCCTTAAAACAACAATCAACACAAGATCAACACATGCAAAACACAAAATAAACCACATAAGCAATTTCAAGCATTTTACCTCAAAAATTCGAAAGTTCCTTAGCTAAGTCAAAAATTCATTTTCTTTTCACAAATCAACAATCAAACACTAGATAAACACAAAATAAACCACATAAGCAATTTCAAGCATTTTACCTCAAAAATTCGAAAGTTCCTTAGCTAAGTCAAAAATTCATTTTCTTTTCACAAATCAACAATCAAACACTAGATTAACACATGCAAAGTACTAATTAGGCCAAATAAGCAATTTAAAACATTTTCCCCAAAAATTTCGAAAGTTTCATGGCTAGGCCAAAAATTCATTTTCTTTTCAAAAATCAACAATCAAACACTAGATCAACACATGCAAAGCACTAATTGAGCCAAATAAGCCATTTAAAACATTTTTCCCCAATTTTCGAAAAATCACAAAATTTCAAGAATAAAGCTATCTTTTCAAAATACTTACATGCAATCATCATCTAGAACATATAATCACATAATATGCAAGAATCAACAATGAAAACACATAAAAACCGAAAATTACTAGTGGTGTTGTAGGTTTGAGCAAGAATTCAAGAATTCTCACCTATACTCTTTAGGGGAAGGGCTTGTTAGCTCTTTTCTCTCTAATACAAGAAGAGATTAAGAGTTAGATTAGGCATTAAGAAAATAAGAAGAAGAACAAAAGAACTTGGAGGAAGAAGAGCTTGGCTCTTTTCGAAAAAAAGAAAAAGAAAAGAGGCAGAGGAAGCTTACTTAGCCTTGGCCGAAAATTCTTCTTCTATTGAAATAGAAGGAGACTTTGAACTTAAGGATAGTAAGAGTGGAGTTTGAGAGTGAGTTTTGATCTTGGGCATGGGTGGTATTTATAGAGTTTTTGGAGACTTCAAAGCCAATGGAGAAGAAAGAGAAATGCATTTTTTGTGGGGGTGATTTTGCAATTTCCGAAAATATGAGGTGGTGGTGGTTCTAGGGTGGTTCAAGCTTGAGAAGGTGGTGGCTATGGTGGCGGTGGTGGCTGCCGAAAGATGAAGGGGAAGGGAGGAGAAGAAGACCTTTGGTCTTACTTGAAGGTGTGAAAAAAAGCATGCCTAGTCTATAGGGTAGGGAACTAGGCTTTAGGTATTTCTTTCTATGCTCAAAGTACAACCACACCAATGCATGTTTTTCTACCAATTAATATGCAAGAATTTAAAAATCATGTGTGTGTGTGTGAGTGATGTCCGAAAATTCAAGAAAATGTGGGGAGCATTTTCTAATTTTCGACATTAATTAAAAATCCAAAAATGCGTGGGGAAATTTATTTTCTAAAATTTTGTGTATGAAATGCTCATTTAAAAATCACATGCAAGAATAAAATCCTAATTCATGAAAATAATTTATTTCGACATTCTATTTCGAAATATTTCCCTAAGCACATATTTCACATAATCACATAATTCACATAATCACATAATTCACATAATCACATAATTCACATAATCACATAATTCACATAATCACATATCACATAATAATTGCATAATTACCTAATTCACGTAAATACTAATCATGCAAGAATTATTATAAATTCTAATTTCGCAATTATTCACATAAAGGTGGTAAAAATTATTTTACCGAAAATGCGGGGTGTTACAGCCGGCATTAGAAAGCTATTTTAGTTGGCTACAATTCTTGTCTCACGTCAAATTTCCGAATTCGGACTTGAACCTGGTCAAAATTGGATACCAAAAGCGATCATGAAAATCCGTACTGCTATTCAAGGACACCAATGTGCATTAAGAAACATGGAAAAAACCACTCGCTAGAAAAGACACGAACATAATTTAAAGTAAAAAAGCATGCACAAAAGTACTCACGCAAAAGTGCATTCGCCAAAAGGATCATGAAAACCGAAACTACAATCCTAGGACATTAATACAAATGAATAAAAATGCACAAAGACACTCGCTCGGATGGACAAGCACAAATCTACATGTAAAAAACCATGCGCAAAAGTGCATTCGCAACAACATTCATAAAAACACAAACTACAATACTAGGACTTTAATACGCATCAACAAACAATTGCAAAAACACTAGATAAAAAAGATATAATGGAGTATAGAAAGAACACTCTACGTTTACGTTTACGTGGATTTTTTTTGGACTAATTTATATTTCTGTTTTAACTGGTGGATTTGGTATCTTATAGGTTTAAATCGAAAATTCGGTGTCCAGGAAGCAAAAATGATTAAAGAATAAGAAAATAGTTGCAATTTCTAAAATAAAAAAAAATAGAAGAGAGAATTGCTCAACATCTTTGGTAGTGTCCACGAAATTGAGCATAACTCTCTCATCCGGACTCCAAATCAACAGGTTCCGGCGGCATTAGAAAGCTATTTCAGTTGGCTACAATTCCTGTATCACGTCAAATTTCCGAATTCGGACTTGAACCTGGTCAAAATTGGATACCAAAAGCGATCATGAAAATACGTACTGCTATTCAAGGACACTAATGTACATTAAGAAACATTGAAAAAAACACTCGCTAGAAAAGATACGAACATAATTAAAAGTAAAAAACCATGCACAAAAGTACTCACGCCAAAGTGCATTCGCAAAAAGGATCATGAAAACCGAAACTACAATCCTAGGACATTAATACAAATCAATAAAAATGCAGAAAGACACTCGCTCGGATGGACAAGCACAAATGTACTTGTAAAAAAACCATGCGCAAAAGTGCATTCACAATTACATTCATAAAAACACAAACTACAATACTAGGACTTTAATACGCATCAACAAACAACTGCAAAAACACTAGATAAAAAAGATATAATAGAGTATAGAAACAACACTCTACGTTTACGTTTACGTTGATTTTTTTTTGGACTAATTGATATTTCTATTTTAATTTGTGGATTTGGTATCTTAGGTGTATAAATCGAAAATTCGGTGTCCTGGAAGCAAAAATGATTAAAGAATAAGAAAATAGTTGCAATTTTGAAAATAAAAACAAACTAGAAGAGAGAATCCCTCAAAATACTTGATAGTGTCCACGAAGTCGAGCATAACTCTCTCATCCGGACTCCAATTTACCGGGGTCCGGCAGCATTAGAAAGTTATTTCAGTGGGCTACAATTCCTGTCTCACGGCAAATTTCCAAATTAGGACTTGAACATAGTAAAAATTGGATACCGAAAGCGATCATGAAAATACGTACTAATATTCAAGGACATGAATGCGCATCAAGAAACGTGCACAAACACACTCGCTAGAAAAGATATGCACATAAGTAAAAGTACAAAAACATGCACAAAAGTACTCCCGCAAAAGTGCATTCGGAAAAAGGATTATGAAAACACAAACTACAACCATGGGACATTAATACAAATCAACAAACATGCACAAACACAATCGCTCAATTGGACATGCACAAACGTACATGTAAAGAACCATGCGCTAAAGAGCATTCGCACCAACGTTCATAGAAGCACAAACTACAATACTTGGTCTTTAATACGCATCAACAAACGACAACGAAAACACTAGATAAAAAATATACAATGGAGTGTAGAAATAATACTCTACGTTTATGTTTACGTGGATTTTTTTGGGGTTAATTTATATTTCTTCTTTAATTGGTGGATGTGGTATCTTATAGGTACAAATCAAAAATGAGGTGTCAAGGAAGCAAAAATGATCAAAGAGTAGGAACAAAGTTGCAATTAAGAAAATAAAATCAAATTAGAAGAGAGCATCCCTCAACATCTTTGATAGTGTGCTCGAAGACGAGTATAATTCTCTCATTCGGACTCCAAATCACCTGGTTCCGGCAGCATAAGAAAGCTATTTCATGGGGCTACAATTCCTGCCTCAACGCAAATTTCAAAATTCGTACTCGAACATGGTCGAAATTGGATACCAAAAGCGATCATAAAAGTACGTACTGCAATTCAAGGACATGAATGCGCATCAAGAAATGTGCACAAAAACACTAGAAAAGATACACACATAGTAGAAGTACAAAAGCATGCACAAAAGTGGTCACGCAAAAGTGCATTCGCTAAAAGGATCATGAAAACCCAAACTACAATCCTAGGACATTAATACAAATCAACAAACCTACATAAACACACTCGCTCCAATGGACATGCACAAACGTACATGTAAAAAAACTATGTGGAAAAGTGCACTCGCAACAACGTTCATAAAAATACAAACTACAATACTAGGACTTTAATACGCATCAACAAACAATAGCAAAAAGACTAGATAAAAAAGATATAATGGAGTATAGAAACAACACTCTACGTTTACGTTTACGTGGATTTTTTATTTTTTTTTGACTAATTTACATTTTTGTTTTAATTGGTGGATTTGGTATCTTATAGGTATAAATCGAAAATTCGGTGTCCAGGAAGCAAAAATGATTAAAGAATAAGAAAATAGTTGCAATTTTGAAAATAAAAACAAATTAGAAGAGAGAATCGCTCAAAATATTTGATAGTGTCCACGAAGTCGAGCATAACTCTCTCATCCGGACTCCAATTTACCGGGGTCCGGCGGCATTAGAAACTATTTCAGTGGGCTACAATTAAAAACTTGTTGGTCGAAAACCTACACGCAAGTGCACGTATCGTACAAGTAATATAGTGGACAATTAAGTCCGGATATCGAACCCACAGGATTTTATTCTCCCCCCTATGTGATTATTATTCCCCCAATTCCTTCAATTATGCAAGCAATTAACCCGGATTATTAACCTGAGATGCTAAAATAATCATAACCCGCTTCCGCGTGTATTACGATTCTAATACTCTAGATTCAATTACTATATTCCTATGCAATTAAAACTAGAACACAACATTAAGCACAAATCTCAATAATGGCTACCTAAGAGATTAACTATATTCCTATGTTAATACCACAAAGGCTCTTCTACCACAGTTCTAATTATTAACCCGATCTTCCGATTCATGCGATTAACAATAACATAAAAGCACATAAGTTGATCAAGTTCATGCACTTAATAAAACAAGTAGAAGAAAGAATCCGGAATTAAAACTTGAATAAAATCATAGAATTGGGTTCATAAATCCCACATAGGGTTCCAAATAAAATCCTAGAAATAAGTAGTTTAGCTACTCATGATTAAATCAAAAACGCAAATAAAATAAATCATAGACGATAAATCTTTGCTTGGAGTCTTCGAATTCTTCGTCTTCGTTATTGCTTTGTTGCTCTTGAAATTGCGTAAAAAAATCCCCCAAATTGTGTGCTTGGATTGGTCTTATATAGGGTGAAGAACTTGGGGAAGAAGGCAGTTTCCTTGTGCAATTAAAATCCCTTTACTGCGCTATTTCGACCATCCGGACGGCCGTGCGAGAATAGGCTTTAAAATCCGCACGGCCGCGCGGTCTTCAATTCTTCAGACATCTGATTTTTTCACTTTTGGCCCACTTTTTCTCCGAATTTGCAGTTTTCACCCCATAAGTTGCCAATTCTTCAATTTGCACCTAAAATACAATAAATCAACTTTTTAAGCACCAATTATCATTAAAACACACCAAAAGCCCAAATAAAAAGGTGCGATAAAGTGTAAAAATATACACTTAACACCTGTCTCACGGCAAATTTCCAAATTAGGACTCGAACATAGTAAAAATTGGATACCGAAAGCGATCATGAAAATACGTACTATTATTCAAGGACATGAATGCGCATCAAGAAACGTGCACAAACACACTCGCTAGAAAAGATATGCACATAAGTAAAAGTACAAAAGCTGATTTTTCACATCATGAAAATACGTACTATTATCGAGTTCCACTTCCCTCTAGTAGACAAACGAGAAAACTGATTTTTCTTAATGGGCTTTAGGTCCAATAGACAAATATAACCCGTAGTTAATCCAGCCCGATTATATTTGCCCAAAGGTAGATCACAATCAATCATATCCACAATATGACCCTAAATTAATTTTCCTCACACTTGATAATGACCTAAGTTAATCTCGCGAATATCAAAATCGTCGTGTGTCAAGTCTAACCTACTAATCAAAGATGCTCATAGAACTTGATTATGCCAAACTAATGCAGTCCCTAGTTAATCTAGCCGACCACGTTAATCCAACATAACCCTTTTCTATGGCTACCTTCATCGCTATGTCAATTGAATTACAGCTTACTCTACCATAGCACTCCCCACTAACACGGCTTACTGCACTACAGCAAAGGGCTACACATAATCCAACCGTTGGCAGAAGGAAAGAAATAACTCAACAGATTGGGTCATTCTTTATAGCTTGAAATGATTCTCAATTAGATTAAGAATGAGGGGTTTTATTAAAAGTTTTATCTCCTCAGAAGGTTCGGATTGGTCTATGTGATTCCTACATCTATGTTCTCTAAAGGTATATGGAAACGCATATTGTCCTAAGAGGAACATACGACCTAATTATATAATTAATTATCGGGTTTTTCAAAATAATTATAGAACCTCAACTAACATAAATCATTCAAATAAGGTTGAGGTACTACTAATTAAGTTGAACTATAATCAATATTATATATGTGTTCCATTAATGGAAATCAATTTAACAATTTAAATTAATTAATTAATCTAACACCTATTTACTAAAATAGATGATTGTCGATCCAATTATCTAATTGGGATTAATTGAAAATAATTTTCCAAAAATTAAAATCAATTTGTTTTAAGTTTAATTTAAGAAATCTGAAATAATATTTTTTTTTTTTTTTTTTTTTTTTTTCAGTGAACCGGTTCGGCCCAACCGGTCTGACCGGTTCGGACCGAAGTGGTCCGGTTCTGCCCGGTCCAGCTGACCCAAATCAGTGGGCCGGGTCAGTCGGACCGAGAACCGGTCTGACCGACCCGAATCCACGTAGATTCGGTCAACTAGATCGCACACAACCAACGAACCGGCCGGTTCGACCGGTTCGATCCGAACAATTAAAAACCAATGTTTTAAAAACAATTTCAGATCCGATTTTCCAATTTTGAACAATTTTAAAGCTGGAAAAATTCTAAACAATATTTCAAAAATATTTTAAACTTACGAAAACTCCTAATTACATAATACAACAATCACTACTTTAATAAATCGAACATGCATAAAATCATAGCATATTATACGACGCAATTAATTACGCAACGAGCTCTGATACCACTGTTGGGTTTCAGGCACGTGTACGCAGCGGAAAACAAAAATTTTATGCGATTTAAACGACTTTAAAGCACATAAGCACATGCCCGACAAATTAAAACAATTAATTGCGTACCTTTGCCCTTCCAGCGAAATTAAAAACAACATACATGCTAAATAATTTAACCGAATTTAAATCAATTAACATGCTCGCGTTTAAACCAAATAACATGCTCGCAACGATTAGAACGATTACACGTAATCACATAAAATCATACGAGAACGAACATGAATATATTGTTTAAACGTAAACGAATCAAAAACATGAGATTCGTGTGTTTACCTCTTGAAGCGTGAGATAGGAGCGCTAAGCAAGTCGAGATTGCTACGGAAACCAATCCGTACAATCCGGGGCAGCAGCGGTGCGGCGGCAGCAGCGGCGAGACGGCATGGCGGCGCGTGTATCTCACGCGCGGTCTTCGGGGCGGCGCGTGGGTCGCGTGCGTCGTTGGCTTGAGGGCTGCTCCTCGATTCTTCGATCTTCCTCCTCTCGGATTTCACCTCGTATACTTCGATCTACTAAGACGTGGCACTAGACACGAAGTAGTTAGAATAAAACGGAAGAAACGAAAAGAGGAAAAGATTACCGAAAGGGATCGGCCAACGGATGGCCGATTCCGGCGATTCTCCGACGACGGCGGCGCGGTGGCCGAGGAGTGTCCGCCTTGATCATTAAACCGCCGCTCGAATCAACTATCAAGTCCGCTCAAGACCATGATGATCAACTTGTCAAAATCCGAGAAGGCTTAGCAACCGGTCAAAATTCAAATTTCTCGATGACCAACGGCAACATCTTGAAATTTCAAGGGAGAATTTTCATTCCGGCGAACAAGGAGATAAAGGGATTAATTCTCGACGAAGCTCACAAAACGCCCTACTCTTGCCATCCGGGTGAAACCAAGATGTATCAAGACTTGAAGAAGTTGTACTGGTGGCCAGGCATGAAGAAGGATATAGCCAAATACGTATCCGAATGCCTAATTTGTCAACAAATCAAAACCGAACACCAAAGACCCGGTGGACTTCTACAATCCAACCTTATTCCCGAATGGAAATGGGAAAGAGTAACGATGGACTTTGTTCAAGGTTTCCCGAAGACTCTTAAAGGATCCGATTCAATATGGGTGATAGTCGATCGCCTAACCAAGTCCGCACACTTCTTACCGGTCAAGACCACTTTTAGTCTCGACAAGCTAGCCGAACTCTATATAGGAGAAATCGTCCGACTCCATGGCGTTCCGATATCAATCATCTCCGACCGAGATCCCCGATTCACTTCCAAATTTTGGAAAAGATTGCACGAAACGATGGGAACCCGTCTAGCCTTTAGCACGGCATACCATCCCCAAACCGACGGACAATCGGAAAGGACAATCAAGACCGTCGAAGACATGCTTCGAGCATGTATATTAGATTTTGGTGGAAATTGGGAAAGTCGTCTACCGCTCATCGAATTCTCGTACAACAATAGCTTCCAATCTTCGATCGGAATGGCACCTTACGAAGCCTTGTACGGAAGAAAATGACGTTCTCCAATCCATTGGGACGAAGTAGGAGAGCGAAGCTTATTAGGACCCGAGCTAGTCCAACACACCGTCGACATAATCAAGAATATCCGAGAGAAAATGAGAACCGCCCAAGATCGCCAACAAAAGTACGCGAATAAAAGAAGACGAGAATTGGAATTCCAAGCCGGTGATCACGTATTCTTGAAAGTCGCTCCACTCAAAGGAATCATGCGATTCGGAAAACGAGGAAAGTTAAGCCCTCGATTCATTGGACCCTTCGAAATACTCGACCGAATTGGTGGCCAAGCCTATCGCCTAGCCCTACCGCCTCAACTATCCAAGATCCACAACGTCTTTCACGTCTCCATGCTCCGAAAATATATTCCCAACCCTAACCACATCCTTGAAACCGAACCCCTTGATTTATCCCCGAACCTATCCTTTACCGAAGAACCCTCCCAAATATTAGACCGAAAATGTAACACCCCGCATTTTCGGTAAAATAATTTTTACCACATTAATGTGAATAATTGCGAAATTAGAATTTATAATAATTCTTGCATGATTAGTATTTACGTGAATTAGGTAATTATGCAATGATTAGTATTTACGTGAATTATGTGAATTATGTGATTATGTGAATTATGTGATTATGTGAATTATGTGATTATGTGAAATATGTGCTTAGGAAATATTTCGAGATATTATTTCGAAATAAATTATTTTCATGAATTAGGATTTTATTCTTGCATGTGATTTTTAAATGAGCATTTCATACACAAAATTTTAGAAAATAAATTTCCCCACGCATTTTTGGATTTTTAATTAATGTCGAAAATTAGAAAATGCTCCCCACATTTTCTTGAATTTTCGGACATCACTCACACACACACATGATTTTTAAATTCTTGCATATTAATTGGTAGAAAAACATGCATTGGTGTGGTTGTACTTTGAGCATAGAAAGAAATACCTAAAGCCTAGTTCCCTACCCTATAGACTAGGCATGCTTTTTTTCACACCTTCAAGTAAGACCAAAGGTCTTCTTCTCCTCCCTTCCCCTTCATCTTTCGGCAGCCACCACCACCACCATAGCCACCACCTTCTCAAGCTTGAACCACCCTAGAACCACCACCACCTCATATTTTCGGAAATTGCAAAATCACCCCCACAAAAAATGCATTTCCCTTTCTTCTCCATTGGCTTTGAAGTCTCCAAAAACTCTATAAATACCACCCATGCCCAAGATCAAAATTCACTCTCAAACTCCACTCTTACAATCCTTAAGTTCAAAGTCTCCTTCTATTTCAATAGAAGAAGAATTTTCGGCCAAGGCTAAGTAAGCTTCCTCTTCCTCTTTTCTTTTTCTTTTTTTCGAAAAGAGCCAAGCTCTTCTTCCTCCAAGTTCTTTTGTTCTTCTTCTTATTTTCTTAATGCCTAATCTAACTCTTAATCTCTTCTTGTATTAGAGAGAAAAGAGCTAACAAGCCCTTCCCCTAAAGAGTATAGGTGAGAATTCTTGAATTCTTGCTCAAACCTACAACACCACTAGTATTTTCGGTTTTTATGTGTTTTTATGTGTTTTCATTGTTGATTCTTGCATATTATGTGATTATATGTTCTAGATGATGATTGCATGTTAGTATTTTGAAAAGATAGCTTTATTCTTGAAATTTTGTGATTTTTCGAAAATTGGGGAAAAATGTTTTAAATGGCTTATTTGGCTAATTAGTACTTTGCATGTGTTAATCTAGTGTTTGATTGTTGATTTGTGAAAAGAAAATGAATTTTTGACTTAGCTAAGGAACTTTTGAATTTTTGAGGTAAAATGCTTGAAATTGCTTATGTGGTTTATTTTGTGTTTTGCATGTGTTGATCTTGTGTTGATTGTTGTTTTAAGGCCTTGCATGTTAAGATTGGTGATTAATTGTGGATCTAAGGTCTTGCATGTTAAGATCTAGTGATCGATGGTTGATCTAAAGTCTTGCATGTTTGATCTTGTGTTGATTGTTGTTTTAAGGCCTTGCATGTTAAGATTGGTTCTTAAATACTCTTGCATGTGAAGATCTAGTGTATTTGCTTGAATAAATGTAAAGATGAAAGTCTTGAATTTTATTCTTGTAAAAATGCTAGATCTAGTGAACTTTGTTGTTAGATTGTTTTTGCATGTTAAGATTTCGGTTATTTCTATGTTTTTATGGCTAAATGAATAAATGTAAAGATGAAAGTCTTGAATTTTATTCTTGTAAAAATGCTAGATCTAGTGAACTTTGTTGTTAGATTGTTTTTGCATGTTAAGATTTCGGTTATTTCTATGTTTTTATGGCTAAATGATTTCGTGAAGCTTTATGTGTATTTTCTATGTGCTCCTATGTGCTCTTGCTTGCTTATGTGAATCATTGGGTGTAAGGATGAGAGAAGGGTAAGTAGAAAGGGTGCATGGGTGGGTGCATTAAGTGTCATGAATTTTTAAAAGATAAAACTATGTTGGAAAGTCTTTCGAAGTTACGGTAAATTTCTCGGGTACGGCGAGCCTGGTACCGTAGGGCCTAGGGGTGGTTTGATCCCACGTAGTTAGACATGGTTCGTAATATATGGGGTTATTTACCGGTAACTTAGATTGGCTCTTCCGAGGGATTCCCGACAATTTTTCATGTCATGCATGTTGCATATCGGTGTTGTTGATATAGGCGGGAAAATCTCACTCTATGGTCTTGGGACCGTAGGGTTATAAGGTGGGAAATTCCTTCTATATTCATCAATACGTGTCATGGCATAGGGTTATAAAAGTGGGATATTCTCACTCTATGGTCTTGGGATCATAGGGTTATAAAGGTGGGAATTATCTCACTCTATGCGTGGTGACAATTATGTGAATGAAGAACGCCGACGAAAAAGGGAAGTATATGATTGTTTTACTTCATGTTGTATGTTCATGTATAAGATATATGTATGTATATATATATATATGTATAGATATATGTATGCTCTATGTGGTATGTGTATTCGATATTACTTCAAGATTCTTGTGAAGGCACCGCTGATGGTGGCTCTTCATGAGCTGATTCTTTTTCCTCATTCACTTTCGGTTTCTCAATTACCGTGTTTCTCTTCTTCTCTTTTCGTGGGGCTTCCTCCAATTTCTTACCGTTCTTCAAGGTGACTGCTTGGCACGTCTCGACCTCGATCTTTTTTGGTAGCAATCGTTGTGGATATGGGATTGGCTCGACCCATTCGGCTACAGTGATTTGCAGCTTGATTTGAATTTCCTCCCTTTTTTCGCTCTTGACATCGATAGCTTGGCACGTCTCGAACTTTTGATTTCGAGGATCTTCCGTATTCGATGGCAATGCTCCCGGCGGGCGTTTCTCTTGCTTCAAAGATAATTGAGCGAGTTGATTCTCCAAATTTCGCAACGAGGCTTGGGTAGCGGTCATGAATTGGGCCAATATCTCATCCGTGCTTGATTTTTGGGCCGGTGGATTGTTGCCTTGATAGCTTCGTTGAGGAGGGGCTTGATTTTGGAATTGACCTTGCGGTTTTTGATATCCTTGGCCTTGTTTATTTCCTCCATATTGCCCTTGTGATCTCCACCCTTGATTTTGGAATTGGCGTGACGCGTTGTTGACGTAGTTGAGCGATTCCACATCTTGTTGGCATTGGAGCGTGTAGTGATTTCCCCTGCAAATTTCACAACATGGAGACTCGACGGTTTGGACTTGTTGTGGTGGATTTGCTTTGATGTGCTGCAAAAGGAGTTGATTTTGTTGAGCAATTTGGGTCACTTGAGCTTGAAGGGCCGTAATTGCATCTAACTCCAATACTCCGGGAACTTTCTTGGCTCCACTAACCGTCCTCTCGCTTTACTTGGCAAACCGATTTTGTGCAATATGATCCAACATGATGAAAGCATCCGGTATCGATTGACTCATAAAATTTCCCCCGGTTGATGCATCTAAGACCGTTCGTGCATTCTCGTTAATCCCTTGGTAGAAGATGTGGATTTGCCGCCATTGTTCGACTCCATGTGTTGGACACTGCCGCAAAAGAGTTTTAAATCTCTCCCATGCTTCGTATAATTGCTCGCCTTGCTCTTGGACAAAATTGTGAATTTCTCGTCGGATTCTCTCGTCCTTAACGGGTGAGCTATAGACTTTCATGAAAAGGTTGAGGAGTTGAGGCCACGACGAGATAGAGTGGGGGGCTTGGGACATCAACCACTGGCGAGCTCTTCCTTGTAGGGAGTGCTTGAAGAGAATTAATTGAAGCGCCTCTTGGGAAACGCCGTTTTGACGGTGGGAGTTACAGGTATCTAGAAAACTGACAATGTGAAGATGGGGATCTTCACCTGCCAATCCACTAAATAACCCGTTATTTTGGAGCATCGTCAAGAGGCCTTGCTTGATCTCAAAATTGTGCGCCTCAATGGGTGGATATTGGATGCTCGGGCGGAATCCGTCATGAGTCGGGATTATGTAGTCTTGAAGTGCCAGTGGCCTAGCTGCTGGCTGTAATGGGAGTTGAGGAGGTGGGTCTTGGATTTTGTTTCCGTTGGCATTGAGTAAATTACCCGCTGCCCTGCGTTCTTCGTCCTCCATTATATTGTTTTCGCGTTGAAGTCTCCTAGCGGCTCGAAAAGTATGTTCGATTTCGGGATCAAACGGTTCTCTAGCAAGATCGAGTCTCCTACGCATACACAATACCTAAAAAGAAAAATAAAATAAAACAAAAATTAAATGGGTGAATCGTGAAAATTGTTCAAATCTAGAGCTAGAATAAAATAAATAATTAAAATATTCCCCGGCAACGGCGCCAAAAACTTGTTGGCCGAAAACCTACACGCAAGTGCACGTATCGTACAAGTAATATAGTGGACAATTAAGTCCGGATATCGAACCCACAAGGAAAATTTAATTACTTAATCCTAGACGCTAAATCCTAGCAATTATTATCAAGCCCACCCTACACAGTCGAAAGATGATTAATAAACTAAACTAAACTAAAGAAATTAAATAGATCAATACAAGAAAGCAATTTAAACACGAAGATTAATCAAAGTAGACAAGCCTAGGATTTTATTCTTCCCCCTATGTGATTATTATTCCCCCAATTCCTTCAAGTATGCAAGTAATTAACCCGGATTATTAACCTGAGATTCTAAAATAATCATAACCCGCTTCCACGTGTATTACGATTCTAATACTCTAGATTCAATTAGTGTATTCCTACGCAGTTAATTCTAGAACACAGCATTAAGCACAAATCTCAATAATGGCTACCTAAGAGATTAACTATATTCCTATGTTAATACCACAAAGGCTCTTCTACCACAGTTCTAATTATTAACCCGATCTTCCGATTCATGCGATTAACAATAACATAAAGCACATAAGTTGATCAAGTTCATGCACTTAATAAAACAAGTAGAAGAAATAATCCGGAATTAAAACTTGCATAAAATCACAGAATTGGGTTCATAAATCCCACAAAGGGTTCCAAATAAAATCCTAGAAAAAGAAAATTAGCTACTCATGATTAAAGGAAAAACACAAATAAAATAAGTCATAAACGATAAATCTATGCTTAGAGTCTTCGAATTCTTCGTCTTCGTTATTGCTTTGTTGCTCTCCAAATTGCGTCAAAAGATGGATCCCTAATTGTGTGCTTGACTTGGTCTTATATAGGGTGAAGAACTTGGGGAAGAAGGCAGTTTCCTTGTCCAATTAAAATCCCTTTACTGCGCTGTTTCGGGGTCTCAGACGGCCGTCCCAGAATTTGAACTAAAACTCGGACGGCCGTCCGAGCTTTAAATCTTCATATTTTGGTTTTTTCACTTTTGCCCCATATTTTCTCCAAAATTGCAGTTTTGACCCCATACTTTTCCAATTCTTCAATTTGTACCTAAAATACAATAAATCAACTTTTTAAGCACCAACTATCATTAAAACACACCAAAAGCTCAAATAAAAAGGTACGATAAAGTGTAAAAATATACACTTAACACACCCCCAAACTTGAACTTTTGCTTGTCCTCAAGCAAAATCTACCAATAAGCAAATAACTCAACTATAACATCTCATCACATAGATCAATGATCAACTTCACGTTTTCAGAACTTGTAGTTATAATGACAATTCTTAGGCGTTCACAAGCTCAAAATTCAACAACACTTAGTCACTCACCATTACCAAAAACCACAATTCATACAATTGCTTCAAGCATCCAATATTTGCAAATTAAAGATAGCCAGAATTTATACTTACATGCATATGCTTGACTCCAAATACTCACCAAATTATTCTACTCTATCAATATCGAACATTAAGCTATTGGGATCATTGGGGCTTTGTGGCTTTAAATTGTTAGGCTCTTTAGTTCGAGGTAGGAAATATGGGTATATGTGGCTATTCTTCTTGAATTTAGGTGATTACGCCAAAATTTGAAAGATAGGCGCTTGAAACAATGAATTCACCTCTACGGACTTTAATAAACTCGATTCTCAAAAGTTCAAAAGTCTCCACTTTCGCTTTTGAGGCAATGGATCGAGTTTTCAAAAATAATTCAACAACTAGTCCTTATTTCTCCCTTCTAGTCTCTTCTTCTTCTCTTTTTCTTTTTTTTTTTTTTTTTTTTCGAAGAAGAAGAAGTAGAAGGACCTTATAAAATTTTCGACCGAACTCCAAGGGGTAATTTTCAAGAATCTCCACCTATTCTACTTTACACATTGGCTAAAAGAAAGAACACCTTTTCTCCGAGGCTCAAATCAAGGTTCTAAGGAATATTTCGATAAAAAGGTCGGCTTGAAAGGCTCAAACGGTTCAAAGAAGGCCCAAATCATATCCCAAATCATTCATTACTCAATACTTCGTATCATAAATTTCCTAAGGTGAGTCTTAAAACCGAACATAGCATGATCTAGCACAAATTAATTCCAAATTTAAAATACAAAACATTCAACCAAAGCAATGCACAAAATGTGATTCCTAGCAATAATTCGCTTCTAAGTCCCGTTGAATCGAAAGCTAAACAAACATCAAATCCTTATCACACAAAACAAGCAATCTCATCATCAAACATTGATCATCTCTCATCATCATAAATCATCGATGCATTCGACTCAAGCAATTAATTTTTTTTTTTTTGGATTTTAAACAAATAATAAAATGAAAATACTAAAACGATAACTAAAACAAAAACTAAAGTATGCAAACTAACAAACAAGCAAAACACAAATAAAACGCACATAAAAGAAAACAAATAATTAACCACCCCCAAACATAAAATTCACATTGCCCTCAATGTGATTCGCCCGAAGTTTAAGGATAGAAAACACCTGTTTGAACGGCGGGACCATCGTCGGGTTGCTCACCAACTCCACCATGTGCATGAGCATCATCCTCCTCGTCATCCTCCAATAGCTCGGGTACCGGCTCAAGAATTGGTGCCGGAAAATCGTTGAACACCTTGTGGGCGTTCTTGGTGGAATGGGTTTTTCGAGAAAATTGCACCGTTCTTGAATCTCCCTGCGCAAATCAACAAAAAAAAAAACACCTTGATTACGTATTATATATGTGTAATTGGTAATTTTTCGGTGAAATTTGTCAAATAAAAGGGAAAATTTCGAAAAAGGAAGGCGAGTGTTCGAATTGGGGGAGAGAGGGGAGTTGAAATTATGGAAATTGTTTTTTTTTTTTTTTTTTTTTGTTTTTTTTTTTTTTTTGATTCGCACGGCCGTGCGAGATTTAGGTGAAAAATCCGCACGGCCGTGCCCTTTCTCATAATTGGGCAGTAGCCTCTTCAAATCTCACACGGCAGTGCGAGATTTAGGTGTAAAATCCGCACGGCCGTGCCCTTTTCCAATTTTGGGCAGTAGCACCATCAAATCTCGCACGGCCGTGCGAGATTTAGGTGTAAAATCCGCACGGCCGTGCCCTTTTCCAATTTTGGGCAGTAGCACCGTCAAATCTCGCACGGCCGTGCGAGATTTAGGTGTAAAATCCGCACGGCCGTGCCCTTTTCCAATTTTGGGCAGTAGCACCGTCAAAATATCACACGGCCGTGTGAAATTCCTGCCTTTTTCTTGCACGGCCGTGTGAATAATTGCAATTAGGCCCCTGAAAAATACAAACGTCTTATTAGTGCCCCATAAACTTGTTTTTTTTTTTTTTTTAATAAAGAGAAAAACTAAAAAAAAATAAAATTAAAATAACATAAAATAAAAATAAGAAAAACGAAATCTCGGGTTGCCTCCCGAGAAGCGCTAAGTTTACAGTCTTCAGCCGGACTTTGTCTGCTTCTTTGTTCAAGCTCACGTGACCGAAGTCACTTGGCGATTCAGTTCCTCTCCCCGATGATGCTTGTTTGATTCTTTAGGTGGCCACATCCTCCTTGCACGTTCATCACCGTTGGCACCCCAACTCTTTTGACTATTTCTCGGAGGAGTTGAAATTGAGTCCGCACAATAAACGTGCTCCTTCGGATTCCCTTTTCCGCCGTCATCTCGTGCACTCAACGATGCTTTCCCATTGTCCAAGTTCAAAACATCAAATTTTTCATGAGTTGTAAAATCCATAAGTTCAATAGCAAAACAATCATTATTATCACATGGATTTTTATTAGCACTAAAAACATTGAATTTGATTATTTGATCATGCACAGTCATTGTAAGATCACCACTAGCACAATCAATAAGTGTTTTCGACGTGGCTAAAAAAGGTCTCCCTACGATAAGAGGTATCTCCCTATCCTCATCTATATCAAGTATAACGAAATCGACAGGGAAGATAAATTTATTGACTTTCACTAGCACATTCTCTAAAATACCTTTTGGGTACACTAAAGATCTATCGGCTAATTGAAGAGTTATAGCCGTCGGTTCAATTTTTCCTAACCGAAGATTTTTAAAAGTAGAGTACTTCATAAGATTAATGCTAGCGCGTAAATCAATGAGCGATCTAAAATTTTTACCTCCTAAAGTACAAGGAATAGTAAACTTACCTGGATCGCCGAGTTTTAGTGGAAGAGGCCGAGTAAGAATTGCTCTAATTTGCTCCGTAAGTTGGATCATCTCGTTCCCTTGCAATTTCTTACTTTTCTTCACGAGATCCTTGAGGAACTTCACCCACTTTGGCATCTTTGGAAGTGCTTCAATGAAAGGAATATTTATCCGAATTTCCTTCAACTTGTCTAAAAATCTTTCATATTCGGCATCGAGCTTCTTCTTTATAAACTTTTGAGGTTAAGGAATTGGAGGGACTTGTGAAGGCACCGCTGATGGTGGCTCTTCATGAGCTGATTCTTTGTCCTCATTCACTTTCGGTTTCTCAATTACCGTGTTTCTCTTCTTCTCTTTTCGTGGGGCTTCCTCCAATTTCTTACCGTTCTTCAAGGTGACTGCTTGGCATGACTCGACCTCGATCTTTTTTGTTAGCAATCGTTGTGGATATGGGATTGGCTCGACCCATTCGGCTACAGTGATTTGCGGCTTGATTTGAATTTCCTCCCTTTTTTCGCTCTTGACATTGATAGCTTGGCACGTCTCGAACTTTTGATTTCGAGGATCTTCCGTATTCGATGGCAATGCTCCCGGCGGGCCTTTCTCTTGCTTCAAAGCTAATTGAGCGAGTTGATTCTCCAAATTTCGCAACGAGGCTTGGGTAGCGGTCATGAATTGGGCCAATATCTCATCCGTGCTTGATTTTTGGGCCGGTGGATTGTTGCCTTGATAGCTTTGTTGAGGAGGGGCTTGATTTTGGAATTGACCTTGCGGTCTTTGATATCCTTGGCCTTGTTGATTTCCTCCATATTGCCCTTGTGATCTCCACCCTTGATTTTGGAATTGGCGTGACGCGTTATTGACGTAGTTGAGCGATTCCACATCTTGTTGGCATTGGAGCGTGTAGTGATTTCCCCCGCAAATTTCACAACATGGAGACTCGATGGTTTGGACTTGTTGTGGTGGATTTGCTTTGATGTGCTGCAAAAGGAGTTGATTTTGTTGAGCAATTTGGGTCACTTGAGCTTGAAGGGCCGTAATTGCATCTAACTCCAACACTCCGGGAACTTTCTTGGCTCCACTAACCGTCCTCTCGCTTGACTTGGCAAACTGATTTTGTGCAATTTGATCCAACATGATGAAAGCATCCGGTATCGATTAACTCATAAAATTTACCCCGGTTGATGCATCTAAGACCGTTCGTGCATTCTCGTTAATCCCTTGGTAGAAGATGTGGATTTGCCGCCATTGTTCGACTCCATGCGTTGGACACTGCCGCAAAAGAGTTTTAAATCTCTCCCATGCTTCGTATAATTGCTCGCCTTGCTCTTGGACAAAATTGTGAATTTCTCGTCGGATTCTCTCGTCCTTCTCGGGTGAGTTATAGACTTTCATGAAAAGGTTAAGGAGTTGAGGCCACGACGAGATAGAGTGGAGGGCTTGGGACATCAACCACTGGCGAGCTCTTCCTTGTAGGGAGTGCTTGAAGAGAATTAATTGAAGCGCCTCTTGGGAAACGCCGTTTTGACGGTGGGAGTTACAGGTATCTAGAAAATTGACAATGTGAAGATGGGGATCTTCACCTGCCAATCCACTAAATAACCCGTTATTTTGGAGCATCGTCAAGAGGCCTTGCTTGATCTCAAAATTGTGCGCCTCAATGGGTGGATATTGGATGCTCGGGCGGAATCCGTCATGAGTTGGGATTATGTAGTCTTGAAGTGCCCGTGGCCTAGCTGCTGGCTGTAATGGGAGTTGAGGAGGTGGGTCTTGGATTTTGTTTCCGTTGGCATTGAGTAAATTGTTGGGGATCGTGCATGTATACGCAGCGGAATTTAAAAATTTTATATCGAACTAGTTTCGATTACATGCATAAACTAATCACATAGTCAACGTACCTTAACGCTTCCGCCATACATATGGTAATTATCGATTTAATTGATAAACGCGTAAAACCGAAAATTACGAAACATGCTTATACTTCATTTCACAAAATCGAAACATGTAATCACGTATTACTTATGCTCGCAAATTAATAATCATACAAACATGTTCGAATCGAATTTCGAAAGTTCCGATTTAATTACCTCTTGTAGCGTGCGATTTCGACGAATCGAAATCCTAGAACGAGTCACGTACAAGCTGCTAATTACCAATCCACGGGGCTGCAACTCACGGCTGGACCAAGCTGATCCAGCAAGCGACGAACGGCGGTGAACGGCAGCAGCAGCGGCGGCGCGTGGCAGCGGCAGTGGCGGCGCGTGAGCGGCGTATCGGCGCGTGCGGCAGTGCGTGGATTCGTCGGGGCAGCAGCTCCTCTCCAATTAGGTTTCACCTCGTATTTTCGACCCACTCGAACTACAGCACTAGATGTAAACGAGTTAGATAACAACAAGAACAAAACGAAGGAAACGAGAGAAGAAAAACCGGCGGTTTTCCGGCGGTGGTCGGCGGTGGCGCGCCGGTGGAGCAACGGCCAAAGAGGGGAGCGGCTAGGGCTTGAGCGGCTAGGGTTTGGTGCTCAAAAATCTGATCTCAAAACTCCTTTTGAGGTCTATTTATACTTAGGGTTTTAAACCCTAGTGGGCTTAAGTCATTAGGCTTGACCCACTGATGTATTAAGCCCATTCCCTCGTCGGCCTCGTTTCCAATAAACGATCGTCCACAAAATAATAACAAAATTATATTTGTGACGAGCTCAAAGTCCTCGTCGATACGAGTGCCTCTTCGAAATTTCCAATTTCCAAAATTGGAAACTTCCACTTCAGTGGACTTGCTAAATCGGGAAACTTCCTAATTTAGAAAGTTCACTAAATTCCGCATATCTCTCTTTCTCTACGTTTATTCCGACTCGTAATCCACAATCACGAATCTTGGACTCAATCATATTGACCTCCAACTTTGCAAAGATTAACATATTAATCTATGCTCATTGTTATCAAGGATCCATGTTACACGAGAAGTGTGACCCTCAATGGTTCAGGTGTATGCTAGCCGTGGGCTCACAACTCTTTGTGATTCGAACAACACATTGTTCTTATACGAACTCCTCCCAAGAGTCCTGATTAGAGTAAAACTCATTTTACCTAATCCCGATCAAATCGGTGCCCAACGAATCAAGATTGGCGTCTAGCAACTACGCTCATGATTCCCTAGATACAAATGAAGTGCCTGCAAGAACCTTATGATATAGTTAGCGTACAGTACGATCCCTTCGTAGCACATGTCCCGATTGAACTAGAGGCATTGGTTCACCGAGACCTCTTATAAAGTTCAATAATCGTGCGAACGTTCTAGGTATTATAAATCCGTTCGTGTGCGACTTAGGGAAACACATTTCCCTAATCACCCCACTATCAACTCTGGCCAGAGATTCCATGGATTATAAACCGTCAGAACACACAGGACATCCATGACTACTCAAGCGCTCGAATCCCCTACTACAATGCACAGACTTCACACTAGATTTCGGATTGCACGAACGTTGGCCCTTGGAGCGGTCCGCGGTGGGACTCAGGGACAGGTCACGATACAATCGGTCCTCTAGTGAAGTCACGGTGATGTCTGGATCTTAAGGACTAATGGTGTACAACTATATCTTAGAAACCTATTACTCGATGAATGAGAACCACTTATAGATTTCTAGGGCGAGGGAGTTCAGTGAACTCATCCAGTATGAGCACCCACTCAAGTATGCCGATGTCACAACACCGAGGACTGATGAGACGCAGTACACATACACTAAGTGCTAGTCTCAAAAGGGAAAGGCCGGTATCCTCATTATTGGCGTAACCCATCGACTAGGAACAAGGTTTAACAGTTACATTACATTGCTGAGTTATCTCACGATTCTACTAGATCAACTCACAGTAATAGAGTAACTCGTTAGGACTATATCTATGCTGCTTGCATGGGATAACAGATATAGAATGCCAAATAAGATATTTTATTATTACGAACGAAAAACGATTGTTTTATTACAAAGAAAAGAGAAAGACCACAGCCACAAGTTGGCTTGCCGGTCACCTACTCTAACATAAATTACCCGTTGCCATGCGTTCTTCGTCCTCCATTATATTGTTTTCGCGTTGAAGTCTCCTAGCGGCTCGAAAAGTACGTTCGATTTTGGGATCAAACGGTTCTCTAGCAAGATCGAGTCTCCTACGCATACACAGTACCTAAAAAGAAAAATAAAATAAAACAAAAATTAAATGGGTGAATCGTGAAAATTGTTCAAATCTAGAGCTAGAATAAAATAAATAATTAAAATATACCCCGGCAACGGCGCCAAAAACTTGTTGGCCGAAAACCTACACGCAAGTGCACGTATCGTACAAGTAATATAGTGGACAATTAAGTCCGGATATCGAACCCACAGGGAAAATTTAATTACTTAATCCTAGACGCTAAATCCTAGCAATTATTATCAAGCCCACCCTACACAGTCGAAAGATGATTAATAAACTAAACTAAACTAAAGAAATTAAATAGAGAAAAACAAGAAAGCAATTTAAACACGAAGATTAATCAAAGTAGACAAGCCTAGGATTTTATTCTTCCCCCTATGTGATTATTATTCCCCCAATTCCTTCAAGTATGCAAGTAATTAACCCGGATTATTAACCTGAGATGCTAAAATAATCATAACCCGCTTCCACGTGTATTACGATTCTAATACTCTAGATTCAATTACTGTATTCCTACGCAATTAATTCTAGAACACAGCATTAAGCACAAATCTCAATAATGGCTACCTAAGAGATTAACTATATTCCTATGTTAATACCACAAAGGCTCTTCTACCGCAGTTCTAATTATTAACCCGATCTTCCGATTCATGCGATTAACAATAACATAAAGCACATAAGTTGATCAAGTTCAGGCACTTAATAATACAAGTAGAAGAAATAATCCGGAATTAAAACTTGCATAAAATCATAGAATTGGGTTCATAAATCCCACAAAGGGTTCCAAATAAAATCCTAGAAAAAGAAAATTAGCTAGTCATGATTAAAGGAAAAACACAAATAAAATAAGTCATAAACGATAAATCTATGCTTAGAGTCTTCGAATTCTTCGTCTTCGTTATTGCTTTGTTGCTCTCCAAATTGCGTCAAAAGATGGATCCCTAATTGTGTGCTTGACTTGGTCTTATATAGGGTGAAGAACTTGGGGAAGAAGGCAGTTTCCTTGTCCAATTAAAATCCCTTTACTGCGTTGTTTCGGGGTCTCAGACGGCCGTCCCAGAATTTGAACTAAAACTCGGACGGCCGTCCGAGCTTTAAATCTCCATATTTTGGGTTTTTCACTTTTGCCCCATATTTTCTCCAAAATTGCAGTTTTGACCCCATACTTTTCCAATTCTTCAATTTGTACCTAAAATACAATAAATCAACTTTTTAAGCACCAGTTATCATTAAAACACACCAAAAGCTCAAATAAAAAGGTACGATAAAGTGTAAAAATATACACTTAACAAATATGCACAACGATATATTAAAGAGATTGTTAGATTGCATGGAGTGCCAGTGTCAATAGTATCTGATAGAGATCCGAAGTTTACTTCTGCATTTTGGAAGAGTTTGCACAATGCCATGGGGACGAAGCTTGCATTTAGTACAACATTTCATCCACAGAGTGTTGGACAATCCGAGAGAGTTATTCAAATACTTGAGGATATGTTAAGAGCTTGTGTTCTAGATTTGAAAGGGAGCTGGGATGAAAAGCTTCCATTGGTAGAGTTCACTTACAATAACAGTTATCAATCTACAATTGGAATGGCACCTTATGAAGCACTATATGGGAGAAAATGTAGATCTCCAGTTCATTGGGATGAAGTTAGCGAAAGGGGCCAGAGATAGTGCAACTTACAGCTGAGACGATACAGAAGATAAGGGAAAGAATGAAGACGGCACAGAGTAGACAGAAAAGCTATGCAGATACACAAAGAAGAGATCTAGAGTTTACGGTTGGCGACCATGTAGTCTTAAAAGTGGCTCCATTGAAAGGCATCATGATATTTGGAAAGAAAGGAAAACTTAGTCCAAATATGTTGGTCCGTTCGAAATCCTTGAAAGAGTTGGTGATAGAGCATATAGAGTAGCCTTACCTCCATCATTAACTGGTGTTCATAATGTTTTCCATGTGTCTATGTTGAAGAAGTACATTTCAAATCCCTCTCATGTGTTGAGTTATGAACCGTTGGACTACTCTCCAGCTTTGTCTTATGAGGAGAAACCAATTCAAATTATTGATCAAAAAGTGAAGGAGCTGAGAAATGAAAAGATTCCATTAGTTAAGGTATTGTGGAGAAATCAATCTATTCAAGAAGCCACGTGGGAAAGAGAGGAAGAAATGCATAGCAAATATCCAGAACTGTTCGGTACGTCAAATTTCGAGGGCGAAATTTTATAAGGAGGGAAGGATTGTAATGCCCAATCATCCATACATGGCCAATAATAAGGATATTGCATCAATGAATATAGTTATAATTCATTATTAATGATGCATGATCACGACTACTTGCTACACATGTGCCTTAATTGTGTTTTAATACGTGATCGAATACTTTTCTTAAAATGTGCTAATACATGATACATGTTATTGAACTTCTACTTTATGATTTAACATGAACTTAAGTGATTTATTGTAGTGAGAAGCTCAGTTTCTCGGTTAAGAAGGGATCAATGTGCTGAACAGTGATATATTTGTCTTAATTGCATTTCTGCATTTTAATTAGATTTTAATATGATTAATTACACATGTAACTACTTGAAGTAACTCATATTAGAATAAAACCAAAATTATTCAAAAGGGTGCAATTTGATTGGTTGGTTGACTAGGTTGCACAAGACCATTCTCAAAGTGTTTACATAAGAGAATATCAAACCCTAAAACTCATAGAAGTATAGCTAGAACAAGTTCTTCACCTTTTCTAGCTGAAAATCATATATTTTGAAGTTTGAATTCATCTCTAATCAAGGCTTCTAGAACACCCTATCTAAGACTGATCCTTTCACTTCATAAATCATATTGATCTTGAGGTAAGTTGAAGCTTTCATTTTCTCATCATAAGAACCTAATTATGTGTGCTTTAATGTGACTTTTGCTACGTGTTCTCCATGATGTTTGAATGACTAATGAGTTAGTGATATGAAAGATGTTTTGAAAATGGAAGTATGGTACTTGATTGATGGTCGAGTAGGAAAAGCACGCGGGAGGAACCGGCGGACCCAACACATGGTGGCAAATACATGAGGTCGAAAGACCAGTATGGAAAACCCACAATTAAAGAAATGAAATACGGCTAATACCTGATGTCGAAAGGCCGGTATGGAAACCCCCGTATTATCTATTGGCCAAATATGATGAACAGGTTCCGTAAAACACAGCCTATTGCTATCAGTCAAGTACCACACTTCAAGGGTACCCGATAAAGAGAAGGATTTCAAAGAAAAGGATCACGAATGAATTTATATGTGATATTGTACATATTGAATGAATACCGTGTTATGTGAAATATTGCTATTACATCAGTTTCAACTTGCTGAGCCATTAGCTCATTAGGTTCTTATGATGCAGGTAATGATGTACATATTTAGGTTGACCTAGCCAAGAGCGGCCATCAGAGATTTTTTCATATGCCATGCTTCGCGCCATTTTTTGTAGCCGAGCTAGAAACTCTTATTGCATTTTGTTAGCCGCTCTACTATGGTTTTTGTACAATAAATTTTGTAACCAATGAATATATATATATGTACATGTTTTGAGAAAGCACAAAGTTTGATTTCTTTTCAAAGCATATAATGTATTTTTGTATTAAAACCATAATGTTTAAGTATATATATAAAAGGTTAGCATCCCTAACTTAATGGTGGTGATCCGAATGGATTCGGCTGTTAGATTGTGGGGCGTTACAGCATTCTTCCTCTCCTTCTGGAATAGCTAATTCTAAACTTTCTTACTTTCTTTTGGCATTTGGTTTTAGCTAAGCATTCTTACTTTCCTTTTGCCATTAGTTTCGAGCTAAGTACTCTTCCTCTCATTATGGAATTAGCTTGGGCTAAGAATTCTTACTTTCCTTTTGGCATTAGCTTTGAGCTAAGCATTCTTATTTTCCTTTTAACATTAGCTTTGTGCTAAGCATTGGTCTCTCCTTATGGAATAAGCTTGTGCTAAACATTCATACTTTCTTTATAGCATTAGCTTCTAGCTTAGAATTCCTACTTTCCTTTTTGCATTAGCTTAAAGCTAAGTATTATTCTGCTCCTTGTGGAATTAGCTTGTCGAATGCATTCTCTCTTTCCTTTTGGGCATTAACTTCGAGCTAAGCACTATTCCTCTCCTTATGGAACTAGCTTGTGCTAACAATTCTTACTTTCGGTTCGACATTAGCTTTGAGATAAGCATTATTCCCCTCCTTATGGAATTAGCTTCGAGCTAAGCATTATTAATTTCCTTTTGGTATTAGACTTGAGCTAAGCATTGTCCCTCTCCTTATGGAGTAAGTTTGTGCTAAGCATTCTTACTTTCGTTTTTTGCGTAATTAGGTTCGAGCTAACCATTATTCCTCTTCATATGGAAATAGCTTATGGTAAGCATTATTACTTTCCTTTTGGCATTAGCTTCGAGCTAAGCATTATTCCTCTTCTTATGGAATTAACTTTGTGCTAAGTATTCATACTTTCGTTTTGACATTAGATTTTGAGCTAAGCATTCCTACTTTCTTTTTGTCATTAGCTTTAATCTAACTATTATTCCGCTCCTTATGGAATTAGCTTGTGCTATGCATTCTTTCTTTACTTTCGGCGTTAACTTCGAGCTAAACATTATTCCTCTCCTTATGGAATTAGCTTGTGCTAAGCATTCTTACTTTCGTTTTGGCATTAGGTTTGAGCTATGCATTATTCCTCTTCTATGGAAATAGCTTTCCTTTTTCATTTATTTTAATTTTTGTTATTTTTTTTTAATTTTTTTTAATTTTTTAAATTTTTTTTCTTATGGAATGAGCTTGAGCTAACCTTTCTTATTTTCGTTTGGCATTAGCTTCAAGCTTAGAATTCTTACTTTCCTTTTGGCATTAGCATTGAATTAAGCATAGTTCCTCTCCTTATGGAATTAGCTTGAGCTAAGCATTTTATTTTTCCTTTTGGCATGAGCTTCGAGCTAAGCATTCTTCCTCTTTTCATGGAATTAGCTTTTGCCAAACATTCATACTTCCATTTTGGCATTAGCTTCGAGCTAAGCATTATTACTTTCATTTTGTCATTAGCTTTGAGCTATGCAATGTTCCCCTCCATATGGAATTAGCTTTTGCTAAGCATTCTTACTTTCCTTTTGGCATTAGGTTCGAGCTAAGCATTCTTCCTGTCCTTTTGAAAGAAAAAAGAATTCTTACTTTCCTTTTGGCATTAGGTTCGAACTAAGCATTCTTCCTGTCCTTTTGAAAGAAAAAAGAATTCTTACTTTCCTTTTGGCATTAGGTTCGAGCTAAACATTATTCCTCTCCTTATGGAATTAGCTTGTGCTAAGCATTCTTACTTTAGTTTTGGCATTAGGTTTGAGCTATGCATTATTCCTTTTCTATGGAAATAGGTTTCCTTTGTAATTTATTTTAATTTTTGTTATTTATTTTTAATTTTTTAATTTTTTTAAATTTTTTTCTTATGGAATTAGCTTGAGCTAACCTTTCTTATTTTTGTTTGGCATTAGCTTGAAGCTTAGAAATCTTACATTCCTTTTGGCATTAGCATTGAATTAGCTTGAGCTAAGCATTTTAACTTTCCTTTTGGCATGAGCTTCGAGCTAAGCATTCTTCCTCTTTTCATGGAATTAGCTTTTGCCAAACATTCATACATCCATTTTGGCATTAGCTTCGAGCAAAGCATTATTACTTCATTTTGTCATTAGCTTCGAGCTAAGCATTTGTCATGTCCTTATTGAATTAGCTTCGGCTAAGCATTCTTATATTCCTTTTGGCATTAGGTTTTAGCTAAGAATTCCTACTTTCCTTTTGGCATAAGCTTAAAGCTAAGCATTATCCCGCTCCTTATAGAATTAGCTTGTGCTATACAGTCTTACATTCCTTTTGGGCATTAGCCTCAAGCTAAGCATTATTCCTGTCATTATTTACATAGCTTGTTCTAACTATTCTTACTTTTGTTTTGGCATTAGTTGTGAGCTAAGTATTATTCCTCTTCTTATGGAATTAGCTTCGAGCTAAGCATTATTACTTTCCTTTTGGCATTAGCTCCGAGCTAAGCATTCTTCCTCTTTTTGTGGAATTATATTATGCCAAACATTCTTACTTTCATTTGTGCATTAGCTTCGAGCTAAGCATAATTACTTTCCTTCTGGTATTAGCTTTCAGCTAAGTAATGGTCCTCTCCTTATGGAATAAGCTTGTGCTAAAAATTCTTACATTCCTTTTGGCATTAGGTTTTAGATAAGAATTACAACTTTCCTTTTGGAATTAGCTTAAAGCTAATTATTCTTCCGCTCTTCATGGAATTAGCTTGTGCTTCGCATTCTTACTTTCCTTTTGGGCATTAGCTTCGAGCTAAGCATTATTCCTCTCCTTATGGAATTAGCTTGTGCTAACAATTCGTACTTTCGTTTTGGCATTAGGTTTGAGCTAATCATTATTCTTCTTCGTATGGAATTAGCTTTTGCTAAGCATTTTTACATTCCTTTTAGCATTAGCTTCTAGCTAAGCATTCTTCCTCTCTTTATCGATCCTACTCAATTAAAAGATGGAAATGCATAGCATGGTGATTAAGATAGGAGAAGATAACCTAAGTACTGTTACTCCGAGTAATGTCTGCACTTCACTTATGTCTAATACATATATTTGTGCGTTTTTAATCACAATTGAATCTTTCTCCGGTACTTGTAGAATATTTTTCATTGGGTAAAAAATCATCCATACCAATGAAAATAAAATTAACATTCATTTTTAACTCAAATTTATACAATTCATTAATACCTAGAACATGTAGTTATTACCATGTAAGTTTGTTTAAGGGTTCTTAAGCAGTCTCTCATCTGCTCTGCCTTTGTAGCTGGGCAGACAGGCAAGAAGCTCTGTAGATGTATTTTGAGAAGATCTGCTTAAAAGAGGTTACATGAAACAATTTTATGATTATAAATATATATTAACTCAGCAGAATCAATACCTTTTTTTCCTTCACCGGTGGTGCAAAAGGCTTTACATTAGCTGGATCTTCTAGCGCCAACCCATGTTTTCTATGTGTTTCTGCCTGTCAGAGCTCAAAGAAATTGATTTAGCCAAAAACGAAAGGAAGTGAGAGGAAGAGAATATATTCTATTAATTTATTTTAATACTCTGACCAATCATGGATTTGTATAATCTATCTGCCTCATAGAAGAGTAGTTAGATACTGAAAGGATAGCATATAGTGAATATAAATGCAAAGACCTTATCTTCCTCAAACTTTTGACGAATTTTCTCCCGAGCTCTTTGTTCTTCCTGTTTCTCTGCTTTCCGCAGTGCTAGATCGAAGCTAAGGATTCTTTTTTCTTTCAAAAGGACAGGAAGAATGCTTAGTTCGAACCTAATGCCAAAAGGAAAGTAAGAATGCTTAGCACAAGCTAATTTCATATGGAGGGGAACATTACATAGCTCAAAGCTAATGACCAAAGGAAAGTAATAATGCTTAGCTCGAATCTAATGCTAAAAGGAAAGTAAGAATACTTGGAAAAAGCTAATGCAAACGTGAAGACCGCTATCAGCACACTGTTAACTTTCGCGAAAAATGATACAACAAATCCAAACGAGCAGAAATTCCGAAAGATTAGACACACGTATGCTACTTTTCAGGTTCATTCTCTTCTGATATTTTTGTATTTGTACATTTATTTTAGTTGACTTTCTCTGAGCATGTTTTGTCTAACAAGTCTTGACTAAAAATCTCATATGTTTGTGGATAAATCCTTTTGGAGTCATCTATGTAAAAAAAATGATGTGTTAGAATCCTGGATCCATAGGTAAACATTGTGCAATAATTTGACTATCTGTGTCTTTACCCATTTATTATTAATTCGAGAGACTTCAACTGTCAACCGTCGAATCTATACAGAGCCTTTTCAGTTATGAAATAATAATTTTTTTTTACGCTCCAAATTAGCATTTGAAATTGTTTACCTAAATACTAGTTTGTTGTTAAGAGCCTTGTTGGAGCACAAGGCCAATGGTTTGATATAGTTGACGTATAATCGATCTGCAATAGAGATTTCTCTCCTTAACATACCAATTGAATAGTTTTTAAGTTATAACCCACAATTTCAAAATTTCATGCCAATCCTTGTAGTATGTAGTTTGTTTATTATAACATGTTTCTCATGATTGACAGGATCGAGTTGGTAAACTGAAAGGAGGCATTGAATTTCTCGAACTTTGCGGATTTGAGACAATCGAAGGGGGCAAATTCTTGTATCTGCATAGATAGAAAGTTGACATCCACGTGCTTCACTCTGCAGGGAGTGAGTTAAATAGTGCCATCAATAATCCCTTCTTATGAGTTTTTTGAATCTTCTGCACTTGAACATAGACGCGTGTTTATGATCCATGTTTTACCGATATACATATCGCTTCAGATGATGGTTCGCGAGAAAAGATTTACCTATGGGTTTTTTCGTTCTATAAAGCTACTGTAGTATAATAACAACCAGTTCTTCGATTTTACTTATGTGCAAACTGCATTATAAAGACAACACCATATAATTTGCTTTTCTAATCAATCGGAAATTCTTTAACCAAAAGAAAAACTAAAAGAAAAAAGTGTGTCAAGAACTCAAGATATCGAACGAGTCTCCGTCCGCACAAGGAAATACAGATTGTTCTGATATCGAACTAATTCACCTATATAATTTACGAGTCTCGGTCCCGTCAATTTCTTCAAACGTCTTCTCAGAAGGACTATAGTAGACGGATTTTTCTCATCCAACCGAATTACAATCTTGTTTTCGATGAAACAAAGCTCTCCTAGCCACCAATCCCGAGGCTTCCTATTTTCGAAAGTTAGAAACTCCTTCCAATTTGGGTTCTCCCTCACATCAATGCCCTTTTCCTTTCCCCAACTTCGAATTCTTAACATATCATCGTCAACTTCTCCAGTGACGCAGTAAAAACACATGTTCTCTCTCAAACAAGCCAAACTAATAAATATATTACTATTACAATCACTATTTAGTTGTTTGGGTTTCTGCAAACTCTTGAGCTCGTCAGTTCTTGGCTCGATATACACTATTTGAATAGTGTACTTGTCGTCCCTTAAAGCCCAATAGGTAGCTCTATCAACGAATATTCCTGTAAACAATCCTTGGTATTTGATTCCTAATTTCTTTTGTGACCAAGAATTGTTCTTACCCGTATAAATTGCGTAACGATCGCCGATAACCGTAGCAACCATGATATCATACGTTAACCGGACGTAACAAATCTTGAGATTCAGTTTATAAGGTTCATCATACGCGTAAGGGCATTCGAAGTACATCTCCCTCCGAGTAGATGGATTCCACAATACGTGTTTTTCGCTATAGTTGAACCTACTGGTTGCTCAAGAGTAGTACGCCGTTACATTCACATAATACGTTTTCATGGCGTGTGTTACTATTCGTCGTTGGTACCGGTACTCCTTCGGCGTGGAATATTCGACCTTCCAATTTAAACAAAGGATGCACTGCTTCAATACGAGGTTGGTTCTTACTGTTGGGGATCGTGCATGTATACGCAGCGGAATTTAAAAATTTTGTATCGAACTAGTTTCGATTACATGCATAAACTAATCACATAGTCAACGTACCTTAACGCTTCCGCCATACATATGGTAATTATCGATTTAATTGAAAAATACGTAAAACCGAAAATCACGAAACATGCTTATACTTCATTTCACAAAATCGAAACATGTAATCACGTATTACTCATGCTCGCAAATTAATAATCATACAAACATGTTCGAATCGAATTACGTAAGTTTTGATTTAATTACCTCTTGTAGCGTGAAATTTCGACGAATCGAAATCCTAGAACGAGTCACGTACAAGCTGCTAATTACCAATCCACGGGGCTGCAATTCACGGCTGGAACAAGCTGATCCAGCAAGCAACGAGCGGCGACGAACGGCAGCAGCAGCGGCGGCGCGTGGCAGCGGCAGCGACGGCGCGTGAGCGGCGGTGCGGCGCGTGCGGCGGTGCGTGGATTCGTCGGGGCAGCAGCTCCTCTCCAATTAGGTTTCACACCGTATTTTCGACCCACTCGAACTACAGCACTAGATGTAAACGAGTTAGATAACAACACGAATAAAACGAAGGAAAAAGAGGAGAAAACCGGCGGTGTTTCCGGCGGTGGTCGGCGGTGGCGCGTCGGGGCAGCAACGGCCGAGAGGGGCTGAGCGGCTAGGGTTTTTGGTGCTGAAAAATCTGATCTCAAAACTCTTTTTGAGGTCTATTTATACCTAGGGTTTTCAACCCTAGTGGGCTTAAGTCATTGGGCTTGACCCACTGATGCATTAAGCCCATCCCCTCGTCGGCCTCGTTTCTAATAAACGATCGTCCACAAAATTATATTTGTGACGAGCTCAAAGTCCTCGTCGATACGAGTGCCTCTTCGAAATTTCCAATTTCCAAAATTGGAAACTTCCACTTTAGTGGACTTGCTAAATCGGGAAACTTCCCAATTTAGAAAGTTCACTAAATTCCGCATTTCTCTCTTTCTCCACGTTTATTCCAATTCGCAATTCACAATTACGAATCTTGGATTCAATCATATCGACATCCAATCGTTCAAAGATTAACACATTAATCTATGCTTGTTGTTATCAAGGATCTATATTACACGAGAAGTGTGACCCTCAATGGTTCAGGTGTATGCTAGCCGTGGGCTCACAACTCTTTGTGATTCGTACAACACATTGTTCTTATACGAACTCCTCCCAAGAGTCCCGATTAGAGTAAAACTCATTTTACCTAATCCCGATCAAATCGGTGCCCAACGAATCAAGATTGGCGTCTAGCAACTACGCGTCATGATTCCCTAGATACAAATGAAGTGCCTGCAAGAACCTTATGATATAGTTAGCGTACAGTACGATCCCTTCGTAGCACATGTCCCGATTGAACTAGAGGCATTGGTTCACCGAGACCTCTTATAAAGTTCAATAACCGTGCGAACGTTCTAGGTATTATAAATCCGTTCGTGTGCGACTTAGGGAAACACATTTCCCTAATCACCCCACTATCAACTCTGGCCAGAGATTCCATGGATTATAAACCGTCAGAACACACAGGACATCCATGACTACTCAAGCGCTCGAATCCCCTACTACAATGCACAGACTTCACACTAGATTTCGGATTGCACGAACGTTGGCCCTTGGAGCGGTCCGCGGTGGGACTCAGGGACAGGTCACGATACAATCGGTCCTCTAGTGAAGTCACGGTGATGTCTGGATCTTAAGGACTAATGGTGTACAACTATATCTTAGAAACCTATTACTCGATGAATGAGAACCACTTATAGATTTCTAGGGCGAGGGAGTTCAGTGAACTCATCCAGTATGAGCACCCACTCAAGTATGCCGATGTCACAACACCGAGGACTGATGAGACGCAGTACACATACACTAAGTGCTAGTCTCAAAAGGGAAAGGCCGGTATCCTCATTATTGGCGTAACCCATCGACTAGGAACAAGGTTTAACAGTTACATTACATTGCTGAGTTATCTCACGATTCTACTAGATCAACTCACAGTAATAGAGTAACTCGTTAGGACTATATCTATGCTGCTTGCATGGGATAACAGATATAGAATGCCAAATAAGATATTTTATTATTACGAACGAAAAACGATTGTTTTATTACAAGGAAAAGAGAAAGACCACAACCACAAGTTGGCTTGCCGGTCACCTACTCTAACACTTACTTAGGAGTGTTCCGAATCAGGCACGTGTACGCAGCGGAAAACAAAATTTTTACATGAAATCAACAATTTAAATCATATAATCACTTGCTTGATTCGTATTTAAGAAATTAATTACGTACGTTAACGCTTCCGGCGAAAATTAAAATTACATCACGCTAGTTAATTCGATAATTAAAACACGTAGCATGCTCACAACGAAACGAAATAAACATGCGTATAATTTCACGAAAACGATCAAGTATAACATACATATCAATTCATGAAAAACATATAGCATATAATTTAAGCTAATTAAATAAATCGTTTTAACTAATGGATCCGAAACATTACCTCTTGAAGCATGAGGCGAACTGACGGATCGAACCAAACTGCCACGGAAACCAATCCGTGCAGTCGGGAGGAGCAGCGGCGGTGCGGTGGCGGTGTACGCGCTCAACGACGGCGGCGCGTGGAGTCTACGCGCTGTCTTCACGCAGCGCGTGGAGGCGCGTGCGGCGGTGGCTCGGCAGCGGCTTCTCGGTTATTCGACTCCTTGATCTTCCTCCTCTCAGATTTCACCTCGTATACTTAGATCTACTAAATACGTGGCACTAGACACGCAAAAGTTAGAATAGATGGAAGAAAATACGAAAGGAAAGAAAACTACCAACGACGAATGAGGCACGTGGCCGATTCCGGCGATGGTGCCGACGGCTGTGGTTGTTGGTTCGGTCGTGAGGTGTGAGATCTGAGCGGCTAGGGTTTTGTCATGTGTTGTATTTTGTGCAATACCTATATATTATGTATTTATAGTTGTTGGGTTTCGAGCACGTGTACACAGCGGAAAACAAAAATTTTATGCGATTTAAATAACTTTGAAACACATAAACACATGCCCGATGATTATAAACAATTAATTGCGTACCTTTGCGCTTCCGGCGAAATTAAAACAACAACATGTTGGAGTAGGTGACCAACAAGCCAACTTGTGGTTGTGGTCTTTCTCTTTTTCTTGTAATAAAACAATCATTTTTCGTTCGTAATAATAAAACATTTCATTTGGCATTCTATATATCTTATCCCATGCAAGTAGCATAGATATAGTCCTAACGAGTTACTCTATTACTGTGAGTTGATCTAGTAGAATCATGAGATAACTCAGCAATGTAATGTAACTGTTAAACCTTTGTTCCTAGTCGATGGGTTACGCCAATAATGAGGATACCGGCCTTTCCCTTTTGAGACTAGCACTAAGTGTATGTGTACTACGTCTCATCAATCCTCGGTGTTGTGACATCGGCATACTTGAGTGGGTGCTCATACTAGATGAGTTCACAGAACTCCCTCGCCCTAGAAATCTGTAAGTGGTTCGCATTCATCGAGTAATAGGTTTCTAAGATATAGTTTTACACCATTAGTCCTTAAGACCCATACATCGCCGTGACTTCACTAGAGGACCGATTGTATCGTAACATGTCCCTGAGTCCCACAACGGACCACTCCAAGGGCCAACGTTCGTGCAATCCGAAATCTAGTGCGAACTCTGTGCATTGTAGTAGGGGATTCGAGCACTTGAGTAGTCATGGATGTCCTGTGTGTTCTAACGGTTTATAATCCAAGGAATCTCTGGCCAGAGTTGATAGTGGGGTGATTAGGGAAATGTGTTTCCCTAAGTCACACACGAACGGATTTATAATACCTAGAACGTTCGCATGGTCATTGAACTTTATAAGAGGTCTCGGTGAACCAATGCCTCTAGTTCAATCAGGACATGTGCTGCGAAGGGATCGTACTGTACGCTAACTATATCATAAGGTTCTTGCATGCACTTCACTTGTATCTAGGGAATCATGATGCGTAGTTGCTAGACGCCAATCTTGATTCGTGGGGCACCGATTTGATCGGCGATTAAGTAAAATGAGTTTTACTCTAATCGGGACTCTTGGGAGGATTTCGTATAAGAACAATGTGTTGTTCGAAACACAAAGAGTTGTGAGCCCACGGCTAGCATACACCTGAACCATTGAGGGTCACACTTCTCGTGTAATATGGATCCTTGATAACAATGAGCATAGGTTAATATGTTAATCTTTGCAAAAATGGAGGTCAATATGATTGAGTCCAAGATTCGTGATTGTGGATTACGAGTCGGAATGAACGTAGAGAAAGAGAGACATGCGGAATTTAGTGAACTTTCTAAATTGGGAAGTTTCCCGATATAGCAGGTCCACTGAAGTGGAAGTTTCCATTTTTTGGAAATTGGAAATTTCGAAGAGGCACTCGTATCGACAAGGACTTTGAGCACGTCACAAATATAATTTTGTCATAATTTTGTGAACGATCGTTTGTTAGTAACGAGGCCGACGAGGGAATGGGCTTAATGCATCAGTGGGTCAAGCCCAATGACTTAAACCCACAAGGGTTGAGAACCCTAGTATAAATAGACTTCACAAAAGAGATTGACATCAGATTT
>NW_012192830.1:633006-685827 GCF_000504015.1 Erythranthe guttata
CAGGGACGTAGACTAAAAGGATCACCCTAACTTGGGTGGGGAGGAAATCAGCAAGGGCAAAGGCAGCACCACCTCAAGGCCAACCGCCTAATTATTCACGACAGCTCCCGGATTTCAAAATCCGCCCCAAGCTCAACCTCAAGGAGGAGATCTCGCAAACATATTGGCGCAATTTATGACAACCACCCAAGCCTCCATCCGGAATTTGGAAACACAAATGGGTCAACTTGCAACCCAACTAACCTCGAGGCCATCGGGAGCACTGCCATCAAACACGGAAGATCCTCGGAAGAACAACATCGAACAGTGCAACGCTGTAAGTTTAAGGAACGGGAGACAATTGGAGGAGGCCCCACGAAAGGAGAAGCAAAACACGGTAATCGAGGAGCCGAATGTGATCGAGGAAAAAGAAGCAACTCGCAAGGAACCGCCATCTCCCACAGTGATCTCACGAGTCCCTCAAGTCCCATATCCTCAAAAGCTTCAAAAGAAGAAACTCGATGCCGAGCACCAAGGATTCTTGGACAAGCTGAAGGAAATCCACATCAACATTCCGTTTATCGAAGCCATTCAAAAGATGCCAAAGTGGGTGAAATTCCTCAAGGAGCTCGTGACAAAGAGGAATAAATTGCAAGGGAACGAGATCATCCAACTCACGGAGCAATGCAGTGAAATTCTTGTACGACCCCTTCCACAAAAACTCGGCGATCCAGGTAAGTTCACTATCCCTTGCACTATTGGAGGTAAAAATTTTAGGTCACTCATTGATTTAGGTGCTAGCATTAATCTTATGCCTTATTCCACTTACAAAAATCTTGGGTTAGGTGAGATTGAACCAACGGCTATAACTCTTCAATTAGCCGATAGGTCTTTAGTTTACCCAAAAGGTATTTTAGAGAATGTGCTAGTAAAAGTGAACAAATTTATCTTCCCTGTTGATTTCGTTATACTTGACATAGATGAAGATAGGGAGATACCTCTTATTTTAGGGAGACCGTTTTTAGCCACGTCAAAAACTCTAATTGATTGTGCTAGTGGTGATCTTTCAATGACGGTGCATGATCAAACGGTCAAATTTAACGTTTTTAGCACTAATAAAAATCCAAGTGATGATAATGATTGTTATGCTATAGATCTTGTGGATTTTACAAATCATGACGATTTTGACGCTTTGATCTTAGACCGTGGGAAAGGATTTTTGAGTGCAGGAGATGGTGGCGGAAAAGATAGTCGGACGGAGCAAGTTTATTGTGCGAGCTCAATTTCAACTCCGCCAAGGGACAGTCAAATGAGTCGGGGTGATAATAATGATAAACGTGCAAGGTGGATGTGGCCTCCTAAAGAACCAAACAAGCATTATCATGGAGGGGAATTCAATCGCCAAGTGACTTCGGTCACGTTAGCTTGAACAAAGAAGCAGACAAAGTCCGGCTGAAGACTGTAAACTTAGCGCTTCTCGGGAGGCAACCCGAGCTTTTGTTTTTCGTTCTTTTATTTTATTTTCTTTTAATTTTTGTTTTTATTTATTTATCTTGTAAGTGTTAGTTTTTATTTAAAGAAAAAAAAAAAAAAAAAAAAAAAAAAAAAGTTTTAGGGGCACTAATAAGAAGTTTTTATTTTTCAGGGCCTTAAATGGAATTATCGAAACTTTTCATACGGCCGTGCGGAAAAAGACCTGGAATCTCGCACGGCCGTGCGAGAATCGGACCCAGCTACTGGACAAAATCAGCATTTCACACGGCCGTGCGGATTTTAGGCCAAAATCTCGCACGGCCGTCCGAGATTAAAAGGGGCTACTGCCCAATTCTGAAGTTTGGCACGGCCGTGCGGATTGTAGGCCAAAATCCCGCACGGCCGTCCGAGGGGAAAAACATGCGTATTAAATAGGGGTTTTTCCAAACCCCAATTTTCACAACTCCAATCCCCACTTCTCCCCTAATTCGAACCCTAATCCCCCTTTTTCAATATTTTTCGATTTTCTTGAACAATTTCACTGAAAATTCACCAAATCCACACATATTGTTACTTATCTAAGTGAGTTGTTGTTGATTGGCACAGGGAGGATTCAAGAACAAGCAATTGTCTCCAAAAATCCATTCCACCAAGAACGCCCACAAGGTGTTCGACGAATTGCCCAAGTCAAGTTTGGGGGGAATTTTGCACACCAACCACTTCCAAATCTCCTCCACAAGCATTCTCAAAGTATGGGGAAACGAGGACGTGACGGGGAGGGCCCTTCTCAAGGCGCAAGCACCTCAAAAGGCAAGGGGAAGGGCAAGAAGACCGACCAAATTCCGACCCCCGACGATGACGCTTTTTGTGTCGAAGGCGCGAGTACTCGGTTCGAGAAGCAAAAGGGGAAGAAACTAGTGACGGAGCGCGCCTACGAGATCACTCTTCCACAATTTGCCCCGCTACATCAAGAATTCTTACGACGAGGGTGGCAAGCACTATTGGAACCGGAAGGGTCAATCAACCTATCATTGGTCCGCGAGTTCTATGCCAACAGCCATATCCACCTCACAGAGGAGCGGAGCGTGAGCACGGTTCGAGGCAAGAGGATCGAGTGGAATGCCTTCAAAATTAATTCTTTCTATCATCTCCGACACATGACACCATTCAATTGGGGGCAAATGCAACTTGCGGTCACACGAGATCAAATCGCCGAGGTGTTGTGCGATGGACCCCCCATTTGGTCCGAACTATCAACCGAAGAAAAATACGAGTTAGAGTGGAAATGCATCAACCAAGTAGGCAAGGCGTGCCTTACGTTCATTTGTGCCAACCTCATTCCCACCCGCTCGTGGACTCGCGTGGACCCCGAACGGTGCGCTTTGGCATACTACATCCTCAAGGGCACCCCGATCAACATTGGCGTAATCATATCCGGCCGATTTTGGACCTCCATGGTCAACAACTCCAAGGGATTTTATTTCCCTTGCCTTATTACCGGCTTGTGCAAGAAGGCGAAGGTCCCAACCAAACCGACGGACATTTTCACATCAATTCGGAATCCGATGAATGACCTTGCGGCCCGGCAATACAAGGCACCCATCCAAGATGGCGAGCAACCCGTCGCGAACCAACCAATTGCTCCGCCCGAGGGTCCAAGCACAAGTTCGGACCGGCGATTTCAAAGACGAATGGAGCGTGAGTTGGTGATCACAAGAAATCGGCTTGCCACAGTGGAGCACAAGGTGAGCACGATCGAATCCCTCCAACGGTGGTCGGGAAAGATGCTTCAAGCCATTGTGCGACATTTGGCGTGCGGCAATCCCGAGTGCACCGAACCGGCTCCTTTGCCCGCACCGATCCTTGAACCGGTACCCGAGCTTTCGGATGAGGAAGATGATGGTGATGCTCTTGCACATGGTGGAGTTGGAGCGCAACCCGACGATGGTCCGGACGCTTAAAAACAGGTGTTTTCTATCCTTAAACTCCGGGCAAATCACATTGAGGGCAATGTGAATTTTAAGTTTGGGGGTGGTTAATCACTTGTTTTCGTTTATGTGCGCTTTATGTGTGTTTTATTTTTTTTTATTTATTTTGCATGCTTTAGTTTTTGTTTTAGTTGTCGTTTTATTATTTTCGTTTTTATTATGAAAAAAAAAAAAAAAAAAAAAAAAAAAAAAAAAAATTAAATTTGTTCGATGCATCAATGAATTATGATGATGATAGATGGTCAATGTTTGATGATGAGACTACTTGTTTTATGTTGATAAGGAGTATGTATTTGTTTAGCTTTCGATTCAACGGAACGTAGAAGTGAATTATTGCTAGGAATCACACCTTGTGCATTGCTTTGGTTGAATGTTTTGCATGTTAAATTTGGAATTTATTTGTGCTCAATCATGCTTTGTTCGGTTTTAAATCTCACCTTAGGACATTTATGAAACGAAGTGTCGGGTAATGAGTGATTTGGGATATGATTTGGGCCTTCTTTGAACCGTTTGAGCCTTTCAAGCCTACCTTTAAATTTTTATCCTTAGAACCTTGATTTGAGCCTCGGAGAAAAAAGGTGTTCTTTCTTTTAGCCAATATGTAGAAGGTGGAAAAGTGGAGATTTTTTGAATAATTATCCCTTGGAGTTCGGTCGAAATGTTTTATTAGATCTTTCTTCTTCTTCTAAAAAAAAATAATAATAAAAAGAAAAAAAAAAAAAAAAAAAAAAAAAAAAAAAAAAAAAAGAAGAAGAAGAATAGATTAGAAGGGAGAAATAAGGACTAGTTGTTGAGTTGTGTTGAAAACTCGATCCATTGCCTCAAGGCAAAAGTGTTGACGTGTGAATTTTGGAGAATCGAGTTTAATTAAGTCCCTAGAGGTGAATTCATTGTTTCAAACGCCTATCTTTCAAATTTTGGCGTAATCACCTCTATTCAAGAAAATTAGCCACACATTCCCATATTACCTACCTCGGACCAAAGAGCCTAACGATTGAAAGCCACAAAGCCCCAATGATCCCAATAGCTTATTGTTCAATATTAGTTGAGTAAAATAATTTGGTGAGTATTTGGAGTCAAATATATGCATGTAAGTATAAATTCTTTCTATCTTTAACTTGCAAATATTGGATACTTGAAGCAATTGTGTGACTTGTGGTTTTTGGTAATAGTGAGTGACTAAGTGCCGTTGAATGTTAAGCTTGCGAATACCTATGAATTGTCATGATAATTGCAAGTTCTGAAAACGCGAAGTTGACCAATCGATCTATGTAATGAGATGTATGGTTTTGTTTTGTGTTATTAATTTAATTTTACTTGAGGACAAGCAAAAGTTCAAGTTTGGGGGTGTGTTAAGTGTATATTTATACACTTAATTGTACCTTTTAATTGGAGCTTTTGATGTGTTTTTACGATAATTGGTGCTTAATATGGCTATTATTTGTATTTTAGGTGCAAATTGAAGAATTGGCAACTTTTGGGGTGAAAACTGCAAATTCAGAGAAAAAGTGGGCCAAAAGTGAAAAAATCAGAAATCTGGAGAATTAAAGACCGCACGGCCGTGCGGATTTTAGTTCAAAATCTCACACGGCCGTGTGAGTGGACGTGATGGCGCAGTGAAGGGAACTCAATTATACAAGGAAACCCGCCCTATTAGACTTTTGCACCCTATTTAAAGGCCACAAGCACACAATTAGACCTATCTTTTATCTTTTATCTTTTACCTTTTATTTTTATTTGGAGTTTTTATCTTTTCTACACGCAATCGAGGAGCAAGAGAACGAAGACGAAGACTTGACGAATCTTCATCCTAGTTTCCCTTTTTCCTTTTCTTTTCTGATTTTTATGAATTTTCGTATTTTTATTATGTTTTTCGTTACGAACATGAGTAGCTAAGTTTTTATTCTAGGATTTTATTGGAACCCTATGTGGTAATTCGAACCTCTTTTCCGACTTTTATGCAAGTTTAATTCTTCGATTATTTCTTCTATCTTGATCTTATTTAGTGCATGAGCGTAGCTAACTTATGTTGCTATTTGTTATTGTTAGAATTGATTGACAGATCGTTTTAATAATTAGAACAGGGATAGAAGAGCCTTCGAGTAGTTATTCACCGAATGCGTGTGTTAATTGCATGTATTATCGTAGACATACAGATAGTACCTTAGGTAGCCGTTTTGCGAGACTTGATATTTAATGCTTTATTTATACTAGGTTTGCATAGACATATAGTGAATCTTTTATGAATAATAGGTTTATAGCGCAGCGACAGCTGGTTATGAATAATTTCGTGTCTTGGGTTAATAATCGGGAATCGTAACTTGCATAATAGGAGATTAATTGGGTGAGAATTATTGCATAGGGGGAAGATAAAATCCTAGATCCGTTTATTATTGATATTTTTTCGTGATTACTTGCTTTCTTAATTAGTTTAATTTATTTAGTTAATTAATTTGACAACCCTGCGTAGGCTGGATAAAAATCGTAATTGTTAAAATTTGGTACTTAGGATTAAATAATTTACGTATTCCCTGTGGGATCGACATCCGACTCTCACGAGTCTACTTTACTACTTGTTTGCGATACGTACACTTGCGTGTTGGTATTTAGCACCCAACAGTGTCCTATTAAGTTCGGGACACTTAAAGTGTCCCTATTTCATACCTTATCGAGTCATTTACATATGTTATTATAACATGCTTACAAAGACACAAATAACTGTCCCCAAAAAAACTCAAGTATACAGTAATGAATGTTTTGGGGACACTTACTTTTGCCTTCAAACTTATATGGGAGATTTACATGTATCTCAACAGTTTATACTAGGGACACTTATAAATGTCATTGTAAAACTAGTGATCGAATTAAGTGTCCTATTAGGCATTTTATTAGTACATTTATGAACAGCAATAAAATGACAATTTCTAAATTTCCAGCACCCTCATTATCAAAGCATAAATATATCTAAAATTTCATATATAGTGAAAGTAGAGCATAATTCATGCTCTCAAATCAAATACAATCAATTAAAATTCGTCGATTTCATTTATATTGATGAGATGGCAACAAAATCTCAACTAATATCCAGTGGAAAAGCCACATGTACAAAAGTATGTATATAACTAGCCCACAACTAATTCAAGAGTCCTCACCGACAACATATACAACAGTCCTCTAGATAACTACTCCAGCCAAGTTGTTTTCTTCCTTACGAGGTTTTTCTCTTCCTCATGTTCGTAATATGATGCCAACACGAAACATAAATCTGCAGAAGTAGAAAAAAAAAATCTCTCTTCCAATAAGTATGTGTAAAAGAAAGGAAAACACTTAACAACCCTTATAAAGTGTATATATGAGAAGATATTAAAGTTTGGTTAGTCGAACCACAAAATCTGTAACACCCCACGTGTTCAAAACACGATAATTTCTAAACCGAAAAACCTCCAGTCACGTAAATGCTAGATTTTACCAAATTAGGGCTATACGTGAAATATTGATATCCGAATTATTAGATATCAAATTTATTACGTGACCTTATGTGCCTATGTGTTTCGGTAATTATGCATGCATATTAGGAATTATTATAGTATATAATGTAGCATAAGTATATGTGTGTGCCGTGTATGTGTGTGTGTGTAATTAGGGGTGGATTATTAAATAATTTGAAATTAAAATGATTATCCTAAAGCCTAGCCTAACCCCTACTAAACCACTCCTACACTCCATGTCAAGCATGCTCCATAAGAAGTCCAAGAGTCTCTCTCTCCCTCACCATTTCGGCTGCAACATACCCCCTCTCTCTCTCCATTTTTGCCTTTCTTTCTTCACCTCCGAAACCACCATTTCCACCGGCACCACCAAGCTTGAACCCCTCTTCAAACTCAGCAAGATATTTATCAAACCAACCATGAGAATTCCCTATCTCACCCTTGCACTTGAATACTCAAAAAATGCTATAAATACATGGTGCCCCTTCACAAATGAAAACACTTCTCACCTAGAAATCTACACGGTATCTTTCCACATTAAGGTAGCTTGGTTAAATCTGCAAGCTTGAAGAAGGTACGACTCCGCCATTTTCAAGTTCTTCTTCTTCTTCTTCTTCTTCTTCGTTTTTTCCCTTTCTAACTTTCGGTTTTTCCTTGAAGGCTCCCAAGAACCTTTCCCTTTTCATCTAGCTTTTTCCTTTCTGTTTTTCAAGGTAAGGAATCGAAATCCTTGCTGCAAATGGAGGTATCAAGTAATAAAAAGGGAAAAAACTTCGAAATTAATTAAAAGACACCCCTAATTCTTATTTGTGTTGTTCTTGCATTTAAATTGTTTCTTGTGGTTAATCCGTAGGATTTATGTTATTGCATGTATGATCAGAGGTCTTAAATGGTAGATTGAGTCGATTTCCTTCATAGATGTTCGGTTCTTTCGAAGAATTGTGAAAAAGATTGAAATTGGAAAAGTTTTGGGGTTGCATGTGTAAATCGGCATATTTTCGGGCCAGATCTGTAATTTGTGAAAAGTCAGTCTCATATAAGTTTTCAAAACTGGTTTTTAACATTTGTTGAACTAAAATTTCAGCTTGAGAAAAGTTTTTAAGAAAAGAGTAATTTTGGAACTTCTAGTGGTTTTGCATGTATGGATCTAAAAGTTTTGGGGTGAAAAATGGAATTTTCAAAGTTGCTGCATAAGTTAATATCTTAGCTTCGTTTTCTGCATTTTTAAATTAAGATTTCGAATTTTGGGGGATTTTCATGAAAAAGTGGATTTTGAAATCATAGTGTTGTTGCATGTGGAATTTGAAAGAGTTTTGGGGTAAATCTGTAATTTTCGAAGAATTGGTTTCAATTTGATTTCCAGGTCTGTTTTCCAGCATTTAGTAAAGTGTAATATTCAGTTTTAAAGGGGTCTTACTAGAAAAGGGTGAATTGTGCATTTTAGAGGTCTTGCATGTCTAAATCTAGAGAAACTAGGGTGAATTATGTAATTTCCGAAAATTCGGCATCAAATTAAGTTCAACTGAGTTTTCTGCATTGATCTGAAATTTAAGCTAAGTTAAGGGTCAATTTTCATAAAAGTATGAATTTTTGAACTTTAGAGTATATTGCATGTGTGAGTCTTGAACTTTGGGGGCAGAACTGTAATTTTCAGAAGTTATGGGGTGTTGTGCTGAAAACCCGAAACCTCCACAACTAATATGGTTCCTTGATTTTGAATTTTAATTGATATTAGGCAGTTTAGGGAAAGATCGAAGATAGATTAATCTTTAATAAGTGTGTGTTATATTCTTGGATGAATATGTGAGAATTCACAATTTGATCATGTTTAATCTTTTGTGAAATATGTGTCTAATTGTCACTTGATTGATATTTGTGATGTTTTGTGACTTTTATATTTCTTATGGGCTATTGTGGAATATTGATAACTGTATGTGCTCAACCGAAATTCTTAATACTTCGGCCGTGCCATTTTGTAATTAAGTAAAATAAATTGGGGAAATTAATGAAATACTTAGAAAGGATGAGAAAGGATACGGGGGGCCGGTATCCAACCATAGATACTACAGTTGAGTGGTTTGATTCCACCAAAACGGGCTCAGAATAATCTTCTCATGTTCTAAGTAAAGAAGTTGATTTCTCATCGGATCCGATAAAATGAAGATTTCTTATGTTATATAGTAAATGAACTATATGTACTAGAATGTAAATTGTGCTAATTGTTGTTGCGCTTGTGCTATTATTATATAGTATATGTAGTACGACTATATTTTTAAATTCTCGTTATCTTTCGATAACCTTACTGAGCTTTGTTAGCTCATATAGATATTCTCCGTTTGCAGGTACTAGTACTACTCACTCCACCGGATTGGACTAGTCGACGTTTCGAGAGGACGATTCCGGGTTTTTGTTCGTATGGAGGATCTACTTATGTTGCTAGTAGTGCTATCTTTTGTGTACATTGTCCTTAGGACAATCACGATTTCTATAGTAGCTCACGTGTATTATTATCCGTGGTAGAGGAGACTAAGTTCTCCAAATGTGGGCCCCTTTTTGTTAAACTATGGTCCATTTATTTAATATGTAGTTTTAATTATGGACTTTAATTCTTTTCCTACGTTCTATCAAGGTGACACCACATAGAAGTTTATATTACGCAATTATTGGGTAATTGGGCGTACACTCCACCATCCCACTAAATCACTTCGCCGAAACATTTTCCGAAGCCGTCTCCGTCCTTAAATCCCGAACCTCAAAGGAAATAGTAATAGTATGAAATAGGTTTTCTAAACCCCTTACCCACATACCCAAACACTTAAATAATATCTTCAAAGCTTCCGTGCCTGGCAAACCCTCTCGGTTTGCTATACGTATTCTAGGGGGTGTCACAGATATGGTATCAGAGCAAAATTTGTAGAAACTCTATACGAGCACCGAACCGGATTTCGAAACCCTTGAAGCGTGAAGACTCGGTCGGTCCGGTAATTATGTGCTTACTTGTGTTTATATTTATTTTTCTATTAATCTAAAGGTATTTTTGCAACACATACACTAAGACATGACAGGAAGACAATCACGGAACACCACCGCCGCAAACAATCTCCCAGACACCGCTAACGTTATTCTTGGTCTTTCCAACCTTATCCGCGAGCAAGCACAGAATCATCACGATCAGATTCAACAACTTCTTCAAAGCCGCCAAACGCCATCTACGCCTCAACCAAATCCTCAAAGTCTATATGAACGTTTCCTTCGCATGAAACCCTCTGAATTTCATGGTGATCCCGACCCGGTCATAGCCGAAGAATGGGTCAAATCCTTGGAAGTGATCTTTGACTACATGCAAATGGATGACCGTGAACGAGTGCACTGTGCCCTCTTTCTACTTCGCAACGAAGCCCGGAACTGGTGGGAAGGAGCTAAGGAAGGTGTTGAACTCGAGAACTTGTCATGGGAAGCATTCAAAGTCCAATTCTTCGAGAAGTATTTTTCCAAAGACGTTCGGGCCAACAAACTCAAGGAATTCCTGGAACTCCGCCAAGGAGACCTCACCATGACCGAATACGTTCGATTATTCGAACGAGGATGCTTGTACGCCCCATTCATCGCCAAGGACGCCGAAGAAAAGAAGAATCACTTCACAAGAGGACTACAACCTGAAATCCGAAGGGATATTCACATGTCCGACGCCACTACCTTTCGCCAAATGGTAGACAAGGCACTAACCGCCGCTCAAGACGAAAACGATATTCAACAAGGGAAACGATCCCAGCCACCCGCGCCACGACCTTGGAAGAAGGCCAACTTTGGAAATCAAAAATTCAAAGGAAAGAAGGTCCAAATTTCAAACTCTAGACCAGTAACACCGGCAGCCAAGCCAACTTGCTCGAACTGCGGAAAGGCTCACTTCGGAATCTGCGTAAGGGATACCGAATTATGCTTTCGATGCAAAAAGCCCGGCCATAAGGCGAGAGACTGCCCCAATGCCCAAACTCGAGTCCCAGGCCGCGTGTTTTCCATGACCCGAGAACAAGTGCATCAAGACCCGACGATGATCGCAGGTACCCTTCTCATTCTTGGAGAACCCGTGTATGCTTTGATCGATTCTGGTTCTACACATTCTTTTATTTCAACCAATGTGTGCGTACGCCTTGGCCTAATACCGACCCAAGTAAGCCATGAATATCGCATCTCTATGCCCTCGGGCGAAGAGATGATTACTAGCGAGGTAGTGAAGGATTGCCCTATTCAGATTAAATCCCAACCCATGAGGTTCGATCTCATCGTCTTAGCGATCGAGAATTTCGACCTTATAATGGGCATGGACTGGCTGACCAAGTTCAAGGCTCAAATCAATTGCGCTCTGAAGACCGTAAGCTTTTCTCTTCCGAATCACGCTTCCCTAGAATTTCAAAGCGACACCAAGACCCAGATTCCCATAATCTCAGCAATCAAAGCCACCAAACTCATCAACAAGGGACATACCGGCTATCTAGTCGACCTTCTAGAGACTAACTCAAAACCTCCACCGACAATGTCCGAACTTCCCGTTGTTCAAAAATTCCCCGACGTTTTCCCCGATGACCTACCCGGACTACCGCCTGATCGCGAAATCGAATTCGAAATTCATCTCATTCCGGGAACGGAACCAATCTCAAAGGCTCCATACCGTATGGCTCCGGTGGAACTTAAAGAATTGAAAAATCAAGTCCAAGAGCTACTCGATAAAAGATACATTCGCCCCAGTCACTCTCCATGGGGAGCCCCGGTTCTATTCGTTAAGAAGAAAGACGGATCGTTCCGCCTTTGCATCGACTATCGAGAACTGAATAAGGTGACCATAAAGAATAAATACCCTCTGCCCCGCATCGATGATCTCTTTGACCAACTCCAAGGGTCATCCGTCTTCTCCAAAATCGACCTCCGGTCAGGTTACCACCAGCTGAAAGTCAAAGAAACAGACATTCCGAAGACTGCTTTCCGAACTCGGTACGGCCATTATGAATTCGTAGTAATGCCGTTTGGGTTAACCAACGCACCAGCCGCTTTCATGGACCTTATGAATCGAGTCTTTCATCAGTACCTCGACAAATTTGTCATCGTCTTTATCGATGATATTCTTATATACTCCAAGACCCAAGAAGAACATGCCTCCCAACTGCGAACAGTACTTCAAACACTCCGGGAGCATAAACTCTACGCCAAGTTCAGTAAATGTGAATTTTGGCTATCGCGCGTCGTTTTTCTTGGTCACATTATCTCCGCCGAAGGACTTTCCGTCGACCCCAGCAAAATAGAAGCTATCTCAACGTGGCCAACTCCAAGGAACGTCAGAGATATCCGAAGCTTTCTTGGTTTGGCCGGATACTATCGCAAGTTCGTCCAAGATTTCTCAAAAATCGCATCACCTCTCACTCAACTCACGAAGAAGGGAGTCGCCTACCAATGGACCCCAGACCGTGAGGCTAGTTTCCAAGAGTTAAAGAAGCGTTTAACCACCGCCCCAATTCTCTCATTACCCGATGGATCCGGAAAATTTGTGATTTACAGCGACGCATCCAAACTCGGGCTAGGTGCCGTACTTATGCAAAACGGAAAAGTGATAGCCTACGCGTCCCGCCAGCTCAAGGAATACGAGAAAAATTACCCAACTCATGACTTAGAGCTCGCAGCAGTAGTCTTTGCACTTAAAATCTGGCGCCACTACCTATACGGAGATAAGTGCACCGTCTACACCGATCACAAAAGCCTGAAGTATTTCTTCACTCAGAAGGAATTGAACATGAGGCAGCGAAGATGGTTAGATCTGGTTAAAGATTACGACTGTGAATTCCTATACCACCCCGGGAAGGCGAATGTTGTGGCAGATGCCCTTAGTCGGAAATCGATAAACGCCCTAGTGGTCGAGTCCGAATTTCGAGGCCGCGTGAGGACAGCCCAAGATCAAGACCCCCAACTTCAGAAAATTCGCACAAACCTCGAAACAAACCCTAATTTTCGAATTTCCAAAGACGGTTTCCTCCAATTTCACAACCGCATCTGCATTCCCGACGATGCCGAAATCAAACGACTCCTTTTAGCCGAGGCACATCAAACCACATATACTTGCCACCCCGGATCAACCAAAATGTACCAAGACTTGAAGAAACTTTATTGGTGGCCGAGAATGAAAGAAGATATAGCTCGATTCGTCGCCCAATGCCTCACTTGCCAACAGATCAAGACCGAACACCAACGGCCCGGAGGATTACTTCAACCAAATTCAATTCCCGAATGGAAATGGGAAGAAATAACAATGGACTTTGTTCAAGGGTTTCCAAGGACCCAACGCGGATCCGACTCTATCTGGGTAATTATCGATCGGTTACCAAATCAGCCCATTTTCTTCCGATCCGCAAGACGTTTAGCCTAGACAAACTCGCGGAACTCTATATGCGAGAAATCGTTCGGCTCCACGGAATTCCGACGACTATTATTTCAGATCGAGACCCACGTTTCACCTCAAGATTCTGGAAAAGTTTGCAAGGAACTCTTGGTACCAAATTATCGTTCAGCACGGCCTTTCATCCCCAAACCGATGGCCAGTCAGAACGCACGATTAAAACCCTTGAGGACCTACTTCGAGCCTGTATACTCGACTTTGGAGGCAACTGGGAATCTCGACTACCGTTGATCGAATTTGCATATAATAATAGCTTCCAAACATCAATCGGAATGGCACCCTACGAAGCACTCTACGGACGAAAGTGCCGATCTCCCCTCTACTGGGATGAAGTGGGAGAGAGAAAACTTCTCGGGCCCGACCTAGTTCAACAAACCGTGAACCTAGTTCGAGACATCCGCGAAAATATACGAGTTGCCCAAAACCGACAACAAAGCTACGCAAATAATAGAAGGCGAGATTTGGAATTTGAAGTCGGAGGGTCGGTATTTCTAAAAGTAGCTCCTTTTAAAGGAATTTTGCGATTCGGAAACCGAGGTAAGCTATCTCCACGTTATATCGGTCCGTTCGAAATACTCGAAAGAATAGGCAGTCGCGCTTACCGTCTAGCACTTCCGCCTAACCTATCCCGAATCCATAACGTATTCCACGTCTCCATGCTTCGCAAATACATTCCCAGCCCCGAACACGTTCTCAAGGCCGAACCTATTGAGCTACATCCGAACCTTTCATACGAAGAAAAACCCCTCCGAATTCTCGACTCCAAAACCAAGACACTCCGAAACCGCGAGATTCACCTAGTCAAAGTGCAGTGGCATAACCACACAACCGAAGAAGCTACATGGGAACGCGAATCAGAAATGAGAAGTCTCTATCCCGAATTGTTCGGGACAGGTAACAAATTTTGGGGACAAAATTTTTTAAAGGGGGGAAGATTGTAACACCCCACGTGTTCAAAACACGATAATTTCTAAACCGAAAAACCTCCAGTCACGTAAATGCTAGATTTTACCAAATTAGGGCTATACGTGAAATATTGATATCCGAATACGTGAAATATTGATATCCGAATTATTAGATATCAAATTTATTACGTGACCTTATGTGCCTATGTGTTTCGATAATTATGCATAATGTAGCATAAGTATATGCGTGTGCCGTGTATGTGTGTGTGTGTAATTAGGGGTGGATTATTAAATAATTTGAAATTAAAATGATTATCCTAAAGCCTAGCCTAACCCCTACTAAACCACTCCTACACTCCATGTCAAGCATGCTCCATAAGAAGTCCAAGAGTCTCTCTCTCCCTCACCATTTCGGCTGCAACATACCCCCTCTCTCTCTCCATTTTTGCCTTTCTTTCTTCACCTCCGAAACCACCATTTCCACCGGCACCACCAAGCTTGAACCCCTCTTCAAACTCAGCAAGATATTTATCAAACCAACCATGAGAATTCCCTATCTCACCCTTGCACTTGAATACTCAAAAAATGCTATAAATACATGGTGCCCCTTCACAAATGAAAACACTTCTCACCTAGAAATCTACACGGTATCTTCCACATTAAGGTAGCTTGGTTAAATCTGCAAGCTTGAAGAAGGTAAGACTCCGCCATTTTCAAGTTCTTCTTCTTCTTCTTCTTCTTCTTCGTTTTTCCCTTTCTAACTTTCGGTTTTTCCTTGAAGGCTCCCAAGAACCTTTCCCTTTTCATCTAGCTTTTTCCTTTCTGTTTTTCAAGGTAAGGAATCGAAATCCTTGCTGCAAATGGAGGTATCAAGTAATAAAAAGGGAAAAAACTTCGAAATTAATTAAAAGACACCCCTAATTCTTATTTGTGTTGTTCTTGCATTTAAATTGTTTCTTGTGGTTAATCCGTAGGATTTATGTTATTGCATGTATGATCAGAGGTCTTAAATGGTAGATTGAGTCGATTTCCTTCATAGATGTTCGGTTCTTTCGAAGAATTGTGAAAAAGATTGAAATTGGAAAAGTTTTGGGGTTGCATGTGTAAATCGGCATATTTTCGGGCCAGATCTGTAATTTGTGAAAAGTCAGTCTCATATAAGTTTTCAAAACTGGTTTTTAACATTTGTTGAACTAAAATTTCAGCTTGAGGAAGGTTTTTAAGAAAAGAGTAATTTTGGAACTTCTAGTGGTTTTGCATGTATGGATCTAAAAGTTTTGGGGTGAAAAATGGAATTTTCAAAGTTGCTGCATAAGTTAATATCTTAGCTTCGTTTTCTGCATTTTTAAATTAAGGTTTCGAATTTTGGGGGATTTTCATGAAAAAGTGGATTTTGAAATCATAGTGTTGTTGCATGTGGAATTTGAAAGAGTTTTGGGGTAAATCTGTAATTTTCGAAGAATTGGTTTCAATTTGATTTCCAGGTCTGTTTTCCAGCATTTAGTAAAGTGTAATATTCAGTTTTAAAGGGGTCTTACTAGAAAAGGGTGAATTGTGCATTTTAGAGGTCTTGCATGTCTAAATCTAGAGAAACTAGGGTGAATTATGTAATTTCCGAAAATTCGGCATCAAATTAAGTTCAACTGAGTTTTCTGCATTGATCTGAAATTTAAGCTAAGTTAAGGGTCAATTTTCATAAAAGTATGAATTTTTGAACTTTAGAGTATATTGCATGTGTGAGTCTTGAACTTTGGGGGCAGAACTGTAATTTTCAGAAGTTATGGGGTGTTGTGCTGAAAACCCGAAACCTCCACAACTAATATGGTTCCTTGATTTTGAATTTTAATTGATATTAGGCAGTTTAGGGAAAGATCGAAGATAGATTAATCTTTAATAAGTGTGTGTTATATTCTTGGATGAATATGTGAGAATTCACAATTTGATCATGTTTAATCTTTTGTGAAATATGTGTCTAATTGTCACTTGATTGATATTTGTGATGTTTTGTGACTTTTATATTTCTTATGGGCTATTGTGGAATATTGATAACTGTATGTGCTCAACCGAAATTCTTAATACTTCGGCCGTGCCATTTGGTAATTAAGTAAAATAAATTGGGGAAATTAATGAAATACTTAGAAAGGATGAGAAAGGATACGGGGGGCCGGTATTCCAACCATAGATACTACAGTTGAGTGGTTTGATTCCACCAAAACGGGCTCAGAATAATCTTCTCATGTTCTAAGTAAAGAAGTTGATTTCTCATCGGATCCGATAAAATGAAGATTTCTTATGTTATATAGTAAATGAACTATATGTACTAGAATGTAAATTGTGCTAATTGTTGTTGCGCTTGTGCTATTATTATATAGTATATGTAGTACGACTATATTTTTAAATTCTCGTTATCTTTCGATAACCTTACTGAGCTTTGTTAGCTCATATAGATATTCTCCGTTTGCAGGTACTAGTACTACTCACTCCACCGGATTGGACTAGTCGACGTTTCGAGAGGACGATTCCGGGTTTTTGTTCGTATGGAGGATCTACTTATGTTGCTAGTAGTGCTATCTTTTGTGTACATTGTCCTTAGGACAATTACGATTTCTATAGTAGCTCACGTGTATTATTATCCGTGGTAGAGGAGACTAAGTTCTCCAAATGTGGGCCCCTTTTTGTTAAACTATGGTCCATTTATTTAATATGTAGTTTTAATTATGGACTTTAATTCTTTTCCTACGTTCTATCAAGGTGACACCACATAGAAGTTTATATTACGCAATTATTGGGTAATTGGGCGTACACTCCACCATTCCACTAAATCACTTCGCCGAAACATTTTCCGAAGCCGTCTCCGTCCTTAAATCCCGAACCTCAAAGGAAATAGTAATAGTATGAAATAGGTTTTCTAAACCCCTTACCCACATACCCAAACACTTAAATAATATCTTCAAAGCTTCCGTGCCTGGCAAACCCTCTCGGTTTGCTATACGTATTCTAGGGGGTGTCACAAAATCAGCCTGGAAGCTCCGAGAAATAACTGTTTTAGAAACATCTGAACCACAAATTTGAGAATTCTTCAATTAAATGTCTACTAGAACTAACTAATTTCAGCACTTCAAGACTACATAAGTAACACACGCACACATACATATGTGTGTGTGTGTGTGTGTGTGTAAAATATAATCTGGAAAGTGGCAAAGATATACTCCATAAGAACTTTTGGATAGAAACAAGCAATTACCAAAGTTTGTCTTCTTCCCACAGTCTGCTAAATCAAAAGCCTCTGTTTCTTCCCCTCATTCAACTCCTTCAAGTAAAGTAGATATTCTCGTGGTTGAAAAGCTTGAAAATTGATGGTATGCTGTAAACACTAAATATTGAACAATTACTTAACCAAATACTTGAATACTAAATATGCAAATATATTATTTTTTACTAGTTGCAAGTACACTATATATCCATTAGGTACTGAGAAGGAACAAAGTGAATATTAAATTATATATAACATAGAAATGTCTTCAATTAATATTATCAACAGAATATTATTCTCAAAATTTCAAAATGGTATTACCATAAGCAAAGGGATTAAAGAATTATCATCTTCAGCAATAGCATTTGAATAGAATTACCATAGCAGCGTCCTTCAATGCCCCCCCCCCCCCCAACATTCGACCTGATTGTACCACCCTTAAACTGCAGTTGATGATAGTGCAAACACTTGAATATATAACTCTACTTCAAAGAAATGATTTTTATTCAACAAGAATTGATTAGCAAAACATCGATATATTACCTGATCACAGTCAATTATGCTTGGTATGGTTAAGAAGTAAATTGACTGTGAAATCACAATAGGAGAAAATGTATGTTCTTGGTACAAATCTGACTTATTCTCCCATAAATAATACTTTTAGCTTTGATGCTTCAAAACTTGTTGGAGGATCCAAAAGCCTTACTCTCTGTTGAGAAGAAAAAATGGTATAATAAGTGCCATCACTGCCATAGTATATTAAATGAACAATGTATACAATAATGCAATAACAGAGGTTAAAAAGTTTAAACTTTTTAGATGAATAAGCTATAAATCAAATATCCATTAGAAAAAAAAGTTTTTCACACAAACAGTATAAGACCAATCATTTCTTGATTACAATTTCTGTCATTTCAACTAAAAATTCATTAGAGAAGAAATCATAGTTGGTAGTTCTGTGAGAAATTGGGGGTTTTCATATTTCTTCAATTCACTGAGCATTCTCAATAAACCTCATCAAAGACAGTAAGGGGAACCCTAAAGTATATTAAAAAAAATAAAAAATTAATACTCCAAAAAGAAATTGAAAGAGCTTTAAGCAATATACCCAAGTAAATCACTGTTCGAGAGACTATTTTATATACTATAGAAAATGCAAGAACTATTTGCAAAATCATCAACACAGATTTTAAACTAAGTGTGCAATTCCTAAACTTTGAAAAATGAACAAATAAATCTGCACTTTTATAAATAATCGATTCATATGAAAAATTTCAAATATCGCTCGATGCTACTACCCAAATGGGAAAACGAAAGGTATTTCGGTGTTTCCGTCGTATTTCATCCACTCCTTCATCGTTGTCGTTATAACTCGTCTTGCCACCGTCGGAAATCGCGAACACTGAATCCCTCTACTTGCCGTCGAGCAAAAAAAATCTATCCCAGCCAATTTTTCATTGAATTGAAGGAATTTTAACCATTTAGATGGTCGTTAATCAAACCCCAGTTTCAATTAATTAAAATCGTGGTACAGGAAAAAGATAGAACGTAAAGAGTGAAAAATAATGGGGAAATGGTTATGGCCCTTGTGGGTAAAAAGAAAAAGAAATCGCCTTATAAATTTATAATTAAGGAAAAATTAAATATTAAATTAATTTGAGATTAAGTGTCTCGTTAGTTTTGGAATTGAGACACAAATTTTAAGTGTCCTAATATTTTACCTTTGGGGCACATAATAAAAAGTGTCTCTACGAAAGTGTCCTAATATCATCATTTTGTTGTACCCCTTAGAGTTACGATTAAGATGAAACTCATTTCACCTTAATCACCCAACGAATCAAGATTGGCGTCTAGCAACTACGCGTCATGATTCCCTAGATACAAATGAAGTGCCAGCAAGAACCTTCAGATATAGTTAACGTACAGTACGGTCCCTTCGATTCATATGTCTCGATTGAACTAGAGGCATTGGTTCATCGAGACCTCTTTATTTGTTCAATGACGGTGCGATCGTTCTAAGTGTTGTAATCCTTACGTGCATGACTTAGAGAATCGAATTCTCTAATCATAACTTAGTCAGTTCTGACCAGAGACTTAGAATGATTACAAACTTTCAGAACACACAGGACATCCAAGACTTTTCTAGCGATCGAATCCCCGACTACAATGCACAGACCTCCCACTTGATTTCGGACTGCACGACCACTGGCCCTTGGGATGGTCCTCGGTGGAACTCAGGGACAGGTCACGATACAGCTGGTCCTCTAGTGAAGTCACGGTGATGTCTAGGTCATAAGGACTAATGGTGTACAACTATACAATAGATATCTCTACTCGATTATTGGGAACCACTTAGAGATTTCTAGGGTGAGGGAGTTTAGTGAACTCGTCAACTTACGAGCACCCAGTTATGCATGCCAATATCACAATACCGTTTACTGATGAGATGTAGTACACATACACTAAGTGCTAGTCTCTTAATGGGAAAGACCGATATCCTCATTGGTGGCGTAACCCTTTGACTAGGAACACGTTTAACTGTTATAATACTTAAGTAAATATCTCACGATCCTAACGATCAATTACCAGTACTTGTAGTAACTGTAAGGACTATATCTATGCTTGTGACAAAGGGACAAAGATATAGAATGCCAAGGTCTTTTATCATTAATACGAATAAAGGTTCGTTTATTACAATAATAAATACGAAAGACCACAGCCACATGTTGGCTTGTTGGTCACCTACTCTAACAATAGTGTCTTGTATAAAATCCCTAACGGGCTTAAGTTGGACCGTGCCCAACAACTTAAGGTCATTAGTTCTTTACTCGCTCGTTTCCAACAAATCAATGATCGGAAAATTGTAACGATTAAATTTTCGGAATCATTGTATTGTCCTCGTCATTACGAGTGCCAATTCTCGATTAACAATTTCTAAAAGTGGAAACCCTAATTCAGTGGACTTTCTAAATTTGGAAACGTCCCAATTTAGAAAGTTCACTAAGATGTTCGCCTATTCTTTTCCATTATTATTCTAATTCATAATTCCAAATTTTGAATGTTGAACTCAAATCACATTGACTTCCATTCATGCAAAGATTAAACATTTTTATCTTTGATCGTTTATTCAAGGATCTACAGTGCACGAGCAGTGTGATCCTTGATGGTTCAGGTGTAAGCTAGCAGTGGGTCCACAACCCTTTGTGGTCTAAAATCGTCCCTTAGAGTTACGATTAAGATGAAGCTCGTGTCACCTTAATCACCCAACGAATCAAGATTAGCGTCTAGCAACTACGCGTCATGATTCCCTAAATACAAATGAAGTGCCTGCAAGAACCTTTTGATATAGTTAACGTACAATACGATTCCTTCGATAGATATGTCCCGATTGAACTAGAGGCATTGGTTCATCGAGACCTCCTTAGTAGACCAATAACGGTTCGATTGTTCTAAGTGTTGTAATCAGTACGTGCATGACTTAGAGAATCGAATTCTCTAATCATCACTTAGTCAGCTCGGGCCAGAGACATGGAGATTAGAAACTATGAGAACACACCGGACATCCAAGACTATTCTAGCTATCGAATCCCCGACTACAATGCAGAGACCTCCCACAAATTTCGGACTGCACGAACACTGGCCCTTGGGGCGGTCCTCGGTGTAACTCAAGGACAGGTCACGATATAGCTGGTCCTCTAGTGAAGTCACGGTGATGTCTAGGTCAGAGGACTAATGGTGTACGACTATAGGATAGATATCTCTACTCGATTATTGTGAACCGCTTAGAGATTTCTAGGGTGAGGGAGTTCAGTGAACTCGTCAACTTACGAGCACCCACTTATGCATGCCGATATCATAATACCGTTTACTGACGAGATGCAGGTTACATACACTAAGTGCTAGTCTCTTAATAGGAAAGACCGATATCCTCATTGGTGATGTAACCCTTTGACTAGGAACACGATTGACAGTTATAATATTAAAGTAAATATCTCACGATCCTAAAGATCAATTTCTAGTACTTGTAATAAATGTAAGGACTATATCTATGTTTAAGACAAAGGGAAAAACATATACAATGCCAAGGTGTTTTATCATTAATACGTAAAAGTATTATTTTAATAATAAAAGGAAAGACCACAACCACAAGCTGGCTTGTTGGTCACCTACTCTAACAAGGAGGAGATTGATTTTCGAGTTTTCGACATGTTTTCGGACGATTACAGAATCGGAGATCTGTTGGGTTTCGGGCACGTGTACGCAGCGGAAAACAAAAAATTTATGCGATTTAAACAACTTTAAAGCACATAAACACATGCCCATTAAATGAAACCAATTAATTGCGTACCTTTGCGCTTCCAGCGAAATTAAAACAACATACATTGCGTACCTTTGCGCTTCCAGCGAAATTAAAATAACAACATGCTTAATTACTTAATCGAAATTAAATCAATTAGCATGCTCGCGTTTAAATCAAATAATCATGCTCGCAATAATAAAACCAATTTCATGTAGACACATAAAATCATACAAGTTTCTTATTAAAACGATCATGCATATATTAATTTAAACGTAACCGAATCGAATGACAATAGATTCGAAACATTACCTCTTGAAGCGTGAGGTAGGCGCACTAAGCAAAGCTAGATTGCCACGGAAACCAATCCGTGCAATCCGGGGCAGCAACGGCGATGATCCAAGCTACGGCGGCGCGTGTGATTCACGTGCTGTCCTTGAAGCATCAATCGAACGAAGACTCGAGAAGATGGCCAGCTGCTCTTCCCACTCCTATTGATCCAACGTGTTTGCTGATCTGAAATTACAGCCTTGCTCCGACTTCAATATCTCCATGCTTATTTAGTGGATGGACAATTCCTTCAGGAAGATTGTATATTTACAAGTCTTGAAGCTTCTGTCAAAATTTCACGTCCATCCGATCACCGGTTGATTTATGGCGAATTTTCTCGCTGGACAGCGCAGAAAATCTGAGAGCAGTTTTTCAGAATTGCCTTCTCGCATTCTCGATTCTTCAATCTTCCTCCTCTTGGATTTCACCTCGTATACTTCTATCTACTAAACACGTGGCACTAGACACGTAATAGTCAGAATAACGGAAGAAAAGAAAGAAGGAAAGGAATACCGAAAGAGATCGGCCAACGGGTGGCCGATTCCGGCGAATTTCCGGCGACGGCGCGGTGGTGGTGGCCGTGGCAGAGGGTGGCTGATCAAGAGAGGCAGCGGCTAGGGTTATGAACGTGTGTTCTCTTAGTTGTGTGTGTGCAAGACCTATAAATCAAGTATTTATATGTCTTGCATAAAACCCTAACGGGCTTAAGTTGGACCGGGCCCAACAGCTTAAGTTCGTTAGTTCTTTAACTTGCTCATCTCTCTCAATTCGATGATCGGAAAACTGTAACGATTACATTTTCGGAATCATTATAATTTCCTCGTCATTACGAGTGCCAACTCTCGATTTCCAACTTTCCAAAAGTGGAAACCCTAATTCAGTGCACTTTCTAAATTTGGAAACATCCCGATTTAGAAGGTTCACTAATACTTTCGCCTATTCTTTTCCTTTTTCTTATTCTCATTCATAATTCCAAATTACGAATGTTGGACCCAATCATATTGACTTCCAATCATGCAAAGATAAACATATTTTACCTTTGACCGTTTATTCAAAGATCTCATGTGCACGAGCAGTGTGACCCTCGATAGTTCAGGTGTAAGCTAGCCGTGGGTCCACAACCCTTTGTGGTCAAAACTCGTCCCCTTAGAGTTACGATTAAGATGAAACTCGTTTCACCTTAATCACCCAACGAATCAAGATTGGCGTCTAGCAACTACGCGTCATGATTCCCTAGATACAAATGAAGTGCCTGCAAGAACCTTCAGATATAGTTAACGTACAGTACGGTCCCTTCGATACATATGTCCCGATCGAACTAGAGGCATTGGTTCATCGAGACCTCTTTATATGTTCGATGACGGTGCGATCGTTCCAAGTATTGTAATCGTCACGTGCATGACTTAGAGAATCGAATCCTCTAATCATCACTTAGTCAGCTCTGGCCAGAGACTTAGAATGATTACAAACTATCAGAACACACAGGACATCCAAGAATATTCTAGCGATCGAATCCCCGACTACAATGCACAGACCTCCCACTAGATTTCGGACTGCACGAACACTGGCCCTTGGGATGGTCCTCGGTGGAACTCAGAGACAGGTCACGATACAGCTGGTCCTCTAGTGAAGTCACGGTGATGTCTAGGTCATAAGCACTAATGGTGTACAACTATACCAAAGATATCTCTACTCGATTATTGGGAACCACTTAGAGATTTCTAGGGTGAGGGAGTTCAGTGAACTCGTCAACTTACGAGCACCCACTTATGCATGCCGATATCACAATACCGTTTACTGATGAGATGCAGTACACATACACTAAGTGCTAGTCTTCTAATGGGAATGGCCGATATCCTCATTGGTGGCGTAACCCTTCGACTAGGAACACGTTTAACAGTTATAATACTTAAGTAAATATCTCACGATCCTAATGATCAATTACTAGTACTTGTAATAACTGTAAGGACTATATCTATGCTTGTGACAAAGGGACAAAGATATAGAATGCCAAGGTGTTTTATCATTAATACGAATAAAGGTTCGTTTATTACCATAATAAATACGAAAGACCACAGCCACAAGTTGGCTTGTTGGTCACCTACTCTAACAAGATCATCGTATTCCATGACGTGCAAACAGTTTTGAATCTAAGAAGAGATTTAACCGATGGTGATTTCGACATGATAATTTTGACCATGTCGAAGGGAAGATATGATGTGTGTGTTTTACCTAATTCTATCACCATGGCTTTTCCAATGTGCTTTAATTCGCTTGTTTTAGGGTTTATTTATAGATAACATGTTTTGGCCCGGCCCATTCGATCTGACATGTAATACTAATTAATTTTGTGTACGTTATCTATGCATAAAATAAATATAAATATTATATTTATTGATAAGAGATTCTTTAGGGAAAAAAAGAAAACATCAAACCGGATTGCTGAGCTTTAAATCTATTTATATAGTATTTAAGAACTTTCAATTATTTCTCCAAAAGAGATCTCTTCAAAATATGGGTTTCGTCTTTTCAGAATGAGTATGGAAAAATACACGATCATAAATAGTTTTGAATCGAAGAAGAGATTTGGATGATAATATGCGTGTTTGTAATTTTAGGGTTTATCTAGTGCTTTTTTTAAAGAGGAGGAGTGATTTTTTCGATTATTTTTTTTGTATATGAAAAGTTTTTTAAAATAAACAATTACCTCAAACATTATTCGGGTCCAATTTTTTTAATCAATAAGACATTCTTTAGCAACAAAAAAGTTACGAAAAAAAAAAAATTGTATCAAGATCTCAAGATATCGAACGAGTCTCTTTCTGCACGGGGAAATACAGACTATCCTGATATCGAACTAATTGACTGGAATAAATGGTATATATATAATTAGTCTCAGTCCCGTAAGTTTCTTCAAACGTTTTCTCCGAAGAGCTATAGTAGACGAATGATCTCTCATCCAACCAAAATACAATATTATTTTTCGACGAAACAAAGCAGTCCTACCGACCAATCCCGAGTATTTCTATTTTTTAAGCTTATAAGCTCCTCCGAATTTGCCTTCCCCCCACACCAATGCCCTTTTCCTTTCTCCACATTCAAAATTTTGACTTATCATCGTCACCTTCTGCGGTGACGCGGTACAAATAAGTGTTATCTCTCAAACAAGCGACACTAACAAGTAGGTCACCATTACAATCATTAATCATTTGTTCAAGTTGTTCGGGTTTTTGCAAACACTTGAGCTCGTCAATTATCGGATCTAAATAAACTACCTACGTAGTGCAGTTTTCGTCACTTAAAACCCAATAGGTATCTCCATCAACGAAGACTCTTTCAAAAAAGATATGGTACTCGATTTCTAATTTACTTTTTGACCAAGAATTGTTTTTACACGAATAAATCGTGTAACGCTCGTCGGTAATGAAAATCACCTTGAAATCATCTTATTTGATCGTAACAAATCCTGTGATTCGGTGCACAATGTCCACTATACGCGTAAGGGCATTCGATGTACATATCCCCTCCGAGTAACATTCACATAATATTGTTTTCTAGCGATTGTACATACTATTTGTCGGTGGTACCGGTACCACATTGGCGATGCGGAATTGCCGACCTTCCAGTTTAAACAAAGGATACCCTCCTTCAATACGAGGTCGTTCGGTACCTAGGAAGAGATTGTCCGGAGAGTTTTCGAGAAGATTTCGGACGAATACAGAATCGGAGATTATCGTATTCCATGACTTCCAATTTGTTTTGAATCGAAGAAGAGACTTAACAAATGATAATTTTGACAGGATAGTTTCGACGATCTCTACTGGATTATTCGATGATGATTATTTCTGTAATTTTGTTGCCATGTCTGTGTTGATTCTTTAAGGTTTGTTGTACAGAGCTTTTCGGGAACGAGATATGGCTAGGATTTTACTTGTAAGAAGTCTTTCTAGTTTTTTTTCATCATATTTTTGAAAAAGATGGCAAGGACCTGTCCTGTAAATTCAAAGCAATAAATATCTCTAACACCCGATCGTGCGCTACACTGATCATATATGCGATTGAGTGTGCATTTCTTTGTAGTCTCAAAAAACCTAAATATACTTTAAATAAGAAATTTTAAAAATTACAAATTCAACACAAAAACTTCACCTCAGTAAAGATTCAACACAATAAAAATTCAGCCTTGACCACTTGCGTTTTTTATCTGAAAAGACATGTTGAGAGAGAGAGCGACCATGTCCATTTTTGGTTTTTAACTTTTTTTTTCTAGATGTATGTTTTAACCGGAAAATCTATTGTCGTAAATTGTTTTGGCAGTTATTAATGTTGAATGAGTTACCAAATGGTACAAACTGTTTCAACAGTGCTTACCGTAGATGATAAAAAAAAAGTGTGGATTTTTATTATTCTTTTAATTAATACGAAATTCATAACCAAAAATCAAAAGATAAAAAAGAAAATAAAATAATCATAATAATAAATCTATTATTATGCACAAATCCATTATTCTTGGCTAACTCTATTGATGCATAAATCTATATATGCACATATGAAGCATGTGAGCAATAGAGACTACTCGAATAAGGAACAATTTCACAGCCATATATACCAATCTGTTCAAATTATTCGAACGTCTTCTCGGATGGAGTCTAGTAGACGAATCGTTTCCCATTCAATCAAATTAAAATCTTGTTTTCCACGAAACATTGTGGATGGAGCCACAATTTATTCCGAAGAATCAAATTCTCGATCGTTATGTACTCGTTCCAACTATTCTCGAAAATACCATTCTTCTTGATCCAGATTCGAACCGTGTCCTGGCCTCTGTTGTTGTAGTACAAATAAAGACTCCCTCTCAAAGAAGCTATCATAATAGTTGACGTTTCGTCGCCATTTAATACTTCAGGCTTCTGCAAAGTCTTGAGCTCGTCGATTCTTGGATCGAAATACACGACTAATTGTCTGGTCTTCGAAACCCAATAGATAGCTCCGTCAACGAATATTCCTGCATGACTACTATAGTTACCAATCTCTAGGTCGGTTTTCTTTTCCATCTACGAACGGTTGTTACACGAGTAAATTGCATATTTCATCGCGGAAAAAAAAGACAACCTTGAAATCGTGAGTTATCGCATCGTAACAAATCCCGTGATCATTCACTAATTCACATACTCTAAATGTAGGTGGGCCTTCGAAATACATCACGTTTTGTGCATACGGATTCCACAACACGTTCTTTCTTGTGTAGCACGGAGATTCCTTCAAGAGTAGCACGTTGTTGCATTCGCATAATATAATGTCATAAATGTAGTGAATATTCTCCTCTACTCATTTAGCGTGGACTCTTGAATGTTTGAATTTAAACTGAGAAAACCTTTGGGTATTGTTCTTTTACGTGCTTAGTAAGTGATTGTTATTATTTGGGGATTTTTTCGATTGTTTGAGATGTTTGCGGATGAATGCAGGATCGGAGATCATCGTATTCCATGACTTGCAAACTTTATTGAATCGAAGAAGAGATTTAACCGATGGCGATTGCAACAGGATAAATTTCGACGATGTCGGAGGGAAGATAAGATGATGGTGTTTTCTCTAATTCTACCGCCATGGTTTTTCCTATGCGTGTAAATTCGCTTGTTTTAGGGTTTATTTATAGATAAAATTATCTGGCCTGGCCTGGCTTGGCCCGACATGCAACACTAATAATTTTGGAGTACGTCATCTATGCCTAAAATAAATAAATAAATAAATATATTTATTAATAAGAAATTCTTTAGGGAAAAGGAAAACATCAAACCAGAATGTTGAGCTTTTAATCAATTTATATAGTGTTTAAGAACTTCCAATGATTGTTGAGTACTAGAGATTATTTCTCCGAACGACATCTTTTCAAATTATGCGTTTCGTCTTTTCTGAAGCTTGAATAATACGGTAAAATTAAAAATCTTATTTTTCACGAAACATAATTGTTGTTGCGGAACGAATGTTCACTAAAAAAAACCCTGTTTTAGTGCACGAATCTTCTTCAATAATGCTTCCGTGTGTGGGATTTCCGACCTTTCGATTTAACCAAAATAAAAAATAAAAATAATCATGTTTTAATATCGGATCAATATGGACAAATACATGATAAGAAATCATGATACTCCATAATTCATTTGGAAAAAAAATTGAATCGAAAAAGAGACTTGGATGATCATATGCGTGTTCATAATTTTAGAGTTTATGTAGTGCTTTTCTAATACGGGTGGAGTGATACTTTTTAATGCAAACACCGGAAAGTTTTTAGAAGTGAATAATTATTCAAGCTTTACTCACAATCACCAGGATAAGATTTTAGACTTTTAGTAGAAAAGATAGAACCAAAACTCAAAGGTGCGTCTGAAATTGTGAGGATTTGCCAAAATATTCGTCTTAGACGGTTAAGTGAGTCAAACTAAAGGATTTGGGTGGGCCATTGCAATTTGGATTGTTTGTTATGGTGTCAAAGTGCAAAGACGGGCAAATTAGAAGATATAGGGTTGTAAAAGTTCAAAATACGGGTGGCAAAATGCTATTAACGTTCAATATACGTATATATAAGAACTTGAGAAGATCGTATTCAAACCACTCATCGATCACTTGTAAAGATGAATCTAATACTTTCAATGCAAGATTCGTGCAAATATTTTTAAACTTAAATAATGATTTTATTCATCAACACGGAGTTACATATGAGTTTTGGAACATGCCTACATAACATAGGAAAACACAAGTTTGAATCATACTTAGCATCTTCTTATTCTAGAGAATAGATGGATAGAATTGACTTCAATCATATTAAATAAATAGAACATCGACCTAATTAACCAATAACAAGATTAATATACAAACAAAATAATTAAAACTCTTAGAAATACCAAAAGACAAAAATCTGTCAATTTTTTCGAGTGCAGTTGACAAACTCTAGAAAACTGAGCTTCACTGAATAAAAACAAGTCTGTCCGACATACTACTGCATAAGTACTTAAATATCCAAGAAAAAAAAAGTTCAAGTAAATATCAAACCAAACTGCTTATTATCTTTAATCTACGCAACAACTTGTGAGGATTGGATCGTAAAGTTGAGAGCTTACGAAACGAGTAATCGTCTTCGCACCAGACAAAACGGAAACGCAGACTCACAAGACTAACGGGATAGAGTCTTTGTCTTGACATCGGGGAAATACAGACTATTCCGAAACGGAACGAGTCTACATAGATCCATACCACAATCTGCATTAATTTTCTCAAACGTCTAATCGGAAGGGCAAATTTCCCAGTCGAATTACAAAATTATTGGCTTCAATTGGGGGCTTTTGGATGCTTTACTGAAACCTATTGAATGTCGGAACGGTGTACTCATGCAATGCTCGTTGACAAGGTTGTGGATTCACGAGCTGGAATTGCTTCAGCTCGTTGATGATATTTCCTTCAGCATCTAGTAAGTGTCCTTGGTCATATCTCCTGCGATTATTTTCTTATTCCATTGTTGCGGGAATATTTTGAGCTAACCGTTGATTTCTCCTCGCGTGACTAAAAGTTTGCTCGATTTCGGGATCATAAGGTAGCAAGTTCATGTTGTGTCTTCTTCGCATAAAAAGTACATAAAATAAATAAATAAATAAATAAATAAAACAAAAAATATAAGAAAATAAATAAATAAATAAAATGGCTGGAGTAAGAATTTTTTTCCAATTTGGTTTTAGAATAAATAGATAATTTTGCCGTAGTCCCCAGCAATAGCGCCAAAAAATTGTTAGGATAAATACTTAACACCCAAGTGCACGTATCACAAACAAATAGTAATAGTGGACTCGGGAGAGTCGGATGTTGATCCCACAGGGAATTCTCAAATTATCTAATCCTAAGGTACCAAATTCTAACAATTATGATTTTTACCCCGCCTACGCAAAGTGGTCAAATTTAATCAACTAAATAATTAAACTAATTATGAAAGCAAAAAATCACGAGAATGTATCAATATAAAAATGAAGCTAGGATTTTATCTTCCCCCTATGCGATAATTCAATACCCAATTAAACCTCTATCATGCAAGTTACGATTTATAATTATTAACCCGAGACACTAAATTACTCATAACCCGTTGTCTCGTGTTTTATAAGTCTATTATTATAAACAGCTCACTATATGTCTATACAAACCAATTATGAATAAAGTATTAACTAACAAGTCTCGTGAAGGGCTACCTAAGGTGTTATCTGTATGTCTACGATAACACATGCAATTAAGACACTAATCTGGGGAAAACTACTCGAAGGATATTTTATCCTTTTTCTAATTATTAAAAAGATCTGTCGATTCAATTCTAAAAAAAACACATAGCAACATAAATTAGCTATGTTCATGCACTGAATAAGATCACAGAGTAGAAATAATCATAGAATTAAACTTGCATAATAGTAGAAAACTTGGGTTAAAATTACCACATAGGGTTCCCACAAAATCCTAGATTTAAAGTTAGCTACTCATGTTCTCTACGAAAAACATGATAAAAATGTTAGAGTAGGTGACCGGCAAGCCAACTTGTGGCTGTGGTCTTTCTCTTTTCTTTGTAATAAAACAATCGTTTTTCGTTCGTAATAATAAAATATCTTATTTGGCATTCTATATCTGTTATCCCATGCAAGCAGCATAGATATAGTCCTAACGAGTTACTCTATTACTGTGAGTTGATCTAGTAGAATCGTGAGATAACTCAGCAATGTAATGTAACTGTTAAACCTTGTTCCTAGTCGATGAGTTACGCCAATAATGAGGATACCGGCCTTTCCCTTTTGAGACTAGCACTTAGTGTATGTGTACTGCGTCTCATCAGTCCTCGGTGTTTTGACATCGGCATACTTGAGTGGGTGCTCATACTGGATGAGTTCACTGAACTCCCTCGCCCTAGAAATCTATAAGTGGTTCTCATTCATCGAGTAATAGATTTCTAAGATATAGTTGTACACCATTAGTCCTTAAGACCCAGACATCACCGTGACTTCACTAGAGGACCGATTGTATCGTGACCTGTCCCTGAGTCCCACCGCGGACCGCTCCAAGGGCCAACGTTCGTGCAATCCGAAATCTAGTGTGAAGTCTGTGCATTGTAGTAGGGGATTCGAGCGCTTGAGTAGTCATGGATGTCCTGTGTGTTCTGACGGTTTATAATCCATGGAATCTCTGGCCAGAGTTGATAGTGGGGTGATTAGGGAAATGTGTTTCCCTAAGTCGCACACGAACGGATTTATAACACCTAGAACGTTCGCACGGTTATTGAACTTTATAAGAGGTCTCGGTGAACCAATGCCTCTAGTTCAATCGGGACATATGCTACGAAAGGATCGTACTGTACGCTAACTATATCATAAGGTTCTTGCAGGCACTTCATTTGTATCTAGGGAATCATGATGCGTAGTTGCTAGACGCCAATCTTGATTCGTTGGGCACCGATTTGATCGGGATTAGGTAAAATGAGTTTTACTCTAATCGGGACTCTTGGGAGGAGTTCGTATAAGAACAATGTGTTGTTCGAATCGCAAAGAGTTGTGAGCCCACGGCTAGCATACACCTGAACCATTGAGGGTCGCACTTCTCGTGTAATATAGATCCTTGATAACAACAAGCATAGATTAATGTGTTAATCTTTGAACGATTGGATGTCGATATGATTGAATCCAAGATTCGTAATTGTGAATTGCGAATTGGAATAAACGTGGAGAAAGAGAGAAATGCGGAATTCAATGAACTTTCTAAATTGGGAAGTTTCCCGATTTAGCAAGTCCACTGAAGTGGAAGTTTCCAATTTTGGAAATTGGAAATTTCGAAGAGGCACTCGTATCGACGAGGACTTTGAGCTCGTCACAAATATAATTTTGTTATAATTTTGTGAACGATCGTTTACTAGAAACGAGGCCGACAAGGGAATGGGTTTAATGCATCAGTGGGTCAAGCCCAATGACTTAAGCCCGCTAGGGTTGAAAACCCTAGGTATAAATAGACCTCAAAAGGAGTTTTGAGATCAGATTTTTCAGCACCAAAACCCTAGCCGCTCAGCCCCATTCGGCCGTTGCATCTCCGCCGCCCCACTGCCGACCACCGCCGGAAAACCGCCGGTCTTCTTCTCTCGTTTCCTTCGTTTTATTCTTGTTGTTTATCTAACTCGTTTACATCTAGTGCTGTAGTTCGAGTGGGTCAAAATATACGAGGTGAAACCTAATTGGAGAGGAGCTGCTGCCCCGACGAATCCACGCACCGCCGCACGCGCCGCACCGCCGCTCACGCGCCGCCGCTGCCGCTGCCACGCGCCGCCGCTGCTGCTGCCGTTCACCGCCGTTCGTCGATTGCTGGATCAGCTCATTCCAGCCGTGAATTGCAGCCCCGAGGATTGGTAATTAGCAGCTTGTACGTGACTCGTTCTAGGATTTCGATTCGTCGAAATCTCACGCTACAAGAGGTAATTAAATCGGAACTTTCGTAATTCGATTCGAACATGTTTGTATGATTATTAATTTGCAAGCATGAGTAATACGTGATTACATGTTTCGATTTTATGATATGAAGCATAAGCATGTTTCGTGATTTTCGGTTTTACGTAATTTTCAATTAAATCGATAATTACCATATGTATGGCGGAAGCGTTAAGGTACGTTGACTATGTGATTAGTATTGCATGTAATCGAAACTAGTTCGATATAAAATTTTTAAATTCCGCTGCGTATACATGCACGATCCCCAACAGTGGTATCAGAGCCACGGGTTAATCGTTTATTTGTCAACGTGTTTATCGTTTTCGAAAGCATGCTTCAATTTGTTGAATTATTGGTGTTATCTAATTGGGTGTTTTAATATTAATTAAATATCTTGAATATTTCAGAAAATAATAAAAATTTTAATTTTGAAAAAATTCGTTTTTGCTGCTGTTTTTCAGCTGACCGAACCGGTCCGACCGGTCCGGTCAGCGCAACAAAAAAAAAAAAAAAAAAAATTAATTTGATTTTCTGAAATTAATATTAAAAATTAATTGATTTTTAATTTTTGAAATTATTTATCAATTAAACCCAAATTAGATAATTGATCCATTAATTTAATTTGAATTCAAAGAATAGTGTTAGATTAACTATTTAATTTAATCGTTAAATTAGTTTAATTAATGGAACACAAATTAGATAGCAAATAACTAATGGACTTCATTCTTATTTGATTGATTTATGAATGAAGGAGGTCCGTTAATTATATTTGCAATTTATCGTATTAATTAATTAATTCATGAGATGAATAATTGTGATTAAGTACGATGATGATCGTATGTCTCTCTTAGGATCAATATGCGTTTCCACATACCTAGAGAACATAGTTGTAGGAATCACAAACGATCATAACCTAAAACTTCCGATGAGCTAATAAGATTTAATAAATAAAATCCCTCATTCTTAATTAAGAATAATTATCAAGCTATAAAGAAAAACCAAATTGTTGAATTTTTCTTTCCTTCTACCAACAATTAAATTATGTGTAGCCTCTCATGATAGTGCAGTAAGCCGTGTTAGCGGGGAGTGCTATTGTGGGATAAGCTGTAATTTAATTGACATTAGATGGAGATACGGTCATAGATAAAATTATGTTGGATTAATGTGGTCGGCTAGATTAACTAGGGATTGCATTAGTTTGATATAGTTGGATCTATGACATCTCATATTGGTAGGCTAGACTTGACACACGAAGATTTTGATATTCGCTAGATTAACTTAGGTCATTATCAAGTGTGAGCTAAATCGATCTTTAGGGTCACATAGTGATGTGATTGATAGTACTCTACCTTTAGGCTTATGTAATCGGGATAGATTAACTACGGGTTACATTAGCGCTATTGGACCTAAAGCCCATTAAAGAAAAATAAGTTTTCTCGATTGTCTGCTAGAGGGTGGTGGAATTCGATAAAATTAGTGGGAGAACAATTAAAACATAAAAGTCCAAAATTTTAGTTGTAACGATTATTACGAACTAAACTCTAATTATTGTCTTCTTAAAATTTTCTCAGCAACAATGTCCAAACATCCCCTTTCCTCAATCCTCGACCAAAACAAACTCACCGGTCCAAACTATTTGGATTGGCTTCGCAATCTGAAACTTGTGCTCCAAGTCGTGGAGCGTCTCTATGTGCTCAATGAACGTCCCCCCGCTGCTCAACCTGCGACTGCTACTGCTGACGAGACTGCCACTTTCGAGGCATGGAAGAAGGACGACCTCCATGCGAGGTGCTACATGCTAGCATCCATGGTGCCAGAGCTCGCGAGGAAGTATGAGTCTCACGTGCATGCTTATGATATCAAGCATCATCTTGAAAGCATGTACAGTGAGAATACTAGGGCATCGAGGTACTCAGCTACCAAGGAGTTGATCACCATGAGGCTGCGTGAAGGGGCTTCGGTCCACGAGCACGGTCTCAAGATGATCACTCTCCTTGAGAAGCTGGTAAGCCTTGATGTCACCCTCCCGGCCGAGCTCTCGGTGGATTTGATCCTACTGTCCCTTCCTAGTTCTTATGAATCGTTCATAGTGAACTTCAACATGAACAAGCTCGATCCACCATTGGATGAGTTGTTGAACATGTTGGTCAGCTATGAGTCCACAATCAAGAAGGAGAAATCTGTTCTCCTAGTTGCTCCTTCTGTGAAGAAAGGTTCTTTCCAGAAGAAAAGGAAAGAAAGGAGTTTCGGCCCGAGCAAGAAACTTGAGAAGGGCGAGTCGAGCGGAGTGAAGAATGACAAGGTCACCAAGCAAGTTGATGACGCTTGCCATCATTGTGGAAAGAAGGGCCATTGGCGACGCAACTGCAAGGCTTACCTCGATCAGAAACGTTCTGAAAAGGGTACGTATTTAGTTGAAGTTAACTTGTCCGTTAAATCTTCTGCTTGGGTATTGGATACTGGTTGTGGCTCACATCTTTATAATGATTTGCAGCTCATGACAAGAAGTAGGAACCTTAATGTGGGTGAGACCTACCTAAGAATGGGCAACGGAGCAAGGGTTGCTGCTGAAGCCATTGGGACAATTTATCTTTCTGTTTTGGATTCTAGTTTTTCCATTGTTTTGAACAATTGTTTATTTGTTCCGTCACTTATTCGAAACCTTATTTCTATTCCTGTTTTGGATAATGAAGGTTTTACTTTTGTTTTTGGAAATTCGATTTGCATTATACAAAAGGAACAAAATATGATTTGTAAGGGACAACTTATAAACAACTTATATGAACTGAATCCAAGTGAAATACCTATTAACGTTATATCAGCAAAACGAAAACATATAAGTCTTAACCCCGCACAACTTTGGCACGCTCGACTAGGTCACATTTCCTTGAGAAGGATGAACAAGTTTGTTAGTGAAGGAATGTTCTCCTTGGAGGACGTTAAATCACTTCAAACTTGTGTATCCTGCCTTAAAGGAAAAATGACCAAGACTCCCTTCAAAGGGAAGATGGAACGAGCCGAGGGTCTTTTGGATTTGATCCATTCAGACGTGTGTGGTCCACTAAGTGTTAGTGCTAGGGGTGGTTTTAACTACTTCGTTACCTTTACCGATGATTATTCTAGGTATGGTTTCGTATACTTAATGAAGTATAAGTCTGAAACTTTTGAAAAGTTCAAAGATTTTAGACACCAAGTAGAAAACCAACTCGGTAGACGTATTAAGAAACTACGATCCGATCGTGGTGGCGAATACTTAAGTACTGAGTTTATAGACTATCTTAAAGAGAATGGGATTCTGTCTCAATGGACTCCTCCTGGAACTCCTCAACTCAATGGAGTTTCCGAACGTCGGAATCGAACACTGTTAGACATGGTTCGATCTATGATGGGGTTCACCGAGCTACCGGCATACCTGTGGGGTCATGCACTCCTAACTGCCGTGTACTTGCTGAATAGGGTTAATACCAAAGCAGTTGATTCCACACCTTATGAACTTTGGCACTCCAAGAAACCCACGTTTAAACATATTAGGATATGGGGTTGTCCCGCTTACGTGAAGCGGCTAGTGGGAGATAAGTTGGATAGAAAATCCGACCTATGCTATTTTGTGGGGTATCCCGAGGATTCCATGGGATACGAATTCTACTATGTTTCTGAGGCAAAGGTGTTCGTCTCGAGAAATGCCGTGTTCCTTGAGAAGGAATTTCTATCGGATAGAAAGGGCAGTGTAGTTGATCTCGAAGAAGTTCGAGAACCACAATCTGAAGTTCAAGCACAACAATCAGATAATGAACCAATTCAACAAACCACTAATATACCTCCTGAACCGTCGCTGCGTAGATCCGAAAGAGTTCGGAGAGCGCCCGATAGGTTATTCCTCGTTGATGAAGTTGACCAAGGATGTGATCCGAGAACTTTCAACGAAGCTGTATCGGATACAGACAAGGGACATTGGCTTAATGCCATGAAATCCGAAATGGACTCTATGTACTCCAACAAGGTATGGACCTTGGTAGATCCACCCGAGGGAATCGTTCCCATAGGCTGCAAGTGGATCTATAAGAAGAAAATTGGAGTAGATGGAAAGGTATCGACCTACAAGGCTAGATTGGTAGCGAAGGGTTATACTCAAAAGCAAGGAGTTGACTATGAGGAAACCTTCTCTCCAGTTGCTATGCTTAAGTCCATTAGGATTTTGCTGGCCATCTCTGCGTGGTATGACTACGAGATATGGCAAATGGATGTGAAGACCGCTTTCCTTAATGGGGACATTGAGGAAGAAATTTACATGGCGCAGCCGGAAGGCTTCATATCTTCTGGAGATGAGCAAAAGGTTTGCAAACTCCAGCGATCCATTTATGGATTGAAACAAGCATCCCGTAGTTGGAACAAAAGGTTCGACACAACTATCAAAGAGTTTGAATTTGTGAAAAACCCGGAGGAACCTTGTGTCTACAAGAAGGTTAGTGGGAGTGCAGTGACTTTCCTTGTACTTTATGTTGATGACATACTACTCATTGGGAATGATGTAGGGATGTTGCAGTCGACTAAAGTATGGTTATCCACACGTTTCTCGATGAAGGATTTGGGAGAAGCATCCTACGTATTGGGAATACGGATCTATAGAGATAGATCGAGGAGATTGCTTGGCTTGTCCCAATCCATGTACATAGACACCGTTCTTAAACGGTTTAGCATGGAAGAATCCAAGAAGGGATTCATGCCAATGTCCCATGGGGTTTGTCTCTCGAAATCCATGCGTCCTCAAACGCAAATGGAAATCGAGGAGATGAAAAGGACACCTTATGCGTCCGCTATAGGAAGCTTAATGTATGGCATGCTGTGTACACGACCTGATATTGCGTATGCTGTGAGCGTCACAAGCAGATATCAGTCCGACCCCGGCCCAGCCCATTGGAAGGCTGTGAAGGACATTCTCAAGTACTTGCGAAGAACTCGAGATTTGTTTTTGGTCTATGGGGATACCGAGTTGAAATTAGAAGGCTTCACGGATTCTAGTTTTCAATCGGACGTGGATGACTCGAAGTCAAACTCGGGGTATATATTCAAAGTCAACGGGGGTGCCGTGTGTTGGAAGAGTTCCAAACAAGGCACGACGGCTGATTCCACCACCGAGGCTGAATATATTGCAGCATCAGATGCTTCAAAGGAAGGGTCATGGATTAGGAAATTCATCCAAGAGTTGGGTGTATTTCCGAACGCTAGCGATCCAGTACGGCTGTACTGCGATAACAACGGAGCCGTAGCGCAAGCTAAGGAACCAAGAGCTCATCAGAAGTCGAAGCACGTGTTGAGAAAATACCATGTGATCCGAGAGATCATAGAGAGAGGTGAAGTCAAGCTAGACAGAGTCACCTCGGAGGACAATGTTGCAGATCCCTTCACCAAGCCATTGTCAGGATCAGTCCACAAGAAACATCGAGAGTCGATGGGACTTAGATTTATGAGTAGTTGGCTTTAGGTCAAGTGGGAGATTGTTAGAGTAGGTGACCGGCAAGCCAACTTGTGGCTGTGGTCTTTCTCTTTTCTTTGTAATAAAACAATCGTTTTTCGTTCGTAATAATAAAATATCTTATTTGGCATTCTATATCTGTTATCCCATGCAAGCAGCATAGATATAGTCCTAACGAGTTACTCTATTACTGTGAGTTGATCTAGTAGAATCGTGAGATAACTCAGCAATGTAATGTAACTGTTAAACCTTGTTCCTAGTCGATGAGTTACGCCAATAATGAGGATACCGGCCTTTCCCTTTTGAGACTAGCACTTAGTGTATGTGTACTGCGTCTCATCAGTCCTCGGTGTTTTGACATCGGCATACTTGAGTGGGTGCTCATACTGGATGAGTTCACTGAACTCCCTCGCCCTAGAAATCTATAAGTGGTTCTCATTCATCGAGTAATAGATTTCTAAGATATAGTTGTACACCATTAGTCCTTAAGACCCAGACATCACCGTGACTTCACTAGAGGACCGATTGTATCGTGACCTGTCCCTGAGTCCCACCGCGGACCGCTCCAAGGGCCAACGTTCGTGCAATCCGAAATCTAGTGTGAAGTCTGTGCATTGTAGTAGGGGATTCGAGCGCTTGAGTAGTCATGGATGTCCTGTGTGTTCTGACGGTTTATAATCCATGGAATCTCTGGCCAGAGTTGATAGTGGGGTGATTAGGGAAATGTGTTTCCCTAAGTCGCACACGAACGGATTTATAACACCTAGAACGTTCGCACGGTTATTGAACTTTATAAGAGGTATCGGTGAACCAATGCCTCTAGTTCAATCGGGACATATGCTACGAAAGGATCGTACTGTACGCTAACTATATCATAAGGTTCTTGCAGGCACTTCATTTGTATCTAGGGAATCATGATGCGTAGTTGCTAGACGCCAATCTTGATTCGTTGGGCACCGATTTGATCGGGATTAGGTAAAATGAGTTTTACTCTAATCGGGACTCTTGGGAGGAGTTCGTATAAGAACAATGTGTTGTTCGAATCGCAAAGAGTTGTGAGCCCACGGCTAGCATACACCTGAACCATTGAGGGTCGCACTTCTCGTGTAATATAGATCCTTGATAACAACAAGCATAGATTAATGTGTTAATCTTTGAACGATTGGATGTCGATATGATTGAATCCAAGATTCGTAATTGTGAATTGCGAATTGGAATAAACGTGGAGAAAGAGAGAAATGCGGAATTCAATGAACTTTCTAAATTGGGAAGTTTCCCGATTTAGCAAGTCCACTGAAGTGGAAGTTTCCAATTTTGGAAATTGGAAATTTCGAAGAGGCACTCGTATCGACGAGGACTTTGAGCTCGTCACAAATATAATTTTGTTATAATTTTGTGAACGATCGTTTACTAGAAACGAGGCCGACAAGGGAATGGGTTTAATGCATCAGTGGGTCAAGCCCAATGACTTAAGCCCGCTAGGGTTGAAAACCCTAGGTATAAATAGACCTCAAAAGGAGTTTTGAGATCAGATTTTTCAGCACCAAAACCCTAGCCGCTCAGCCCCATTCGGCCGTTGCATCTCCGCCGCCCCACTGCCGACCACCGCCGGAAAACCGCCGGTCTTCTTCTCTCGTTTCCTTCGTTTTATTCTTGTTGTTTATCTAACTCGTTTACATCTAGTGCTGTAGTTCGAGTGGGTCAAAATATACGAGGTGAAACCTAATTGGAGAGGAGCTGCTGCCCCGACGAATCCACGCACCGCCGCACGCGCCGCACCGCCGCTCACGCGCCGCCGCTGCCGCTGCCACGCGCCGCCGCTGCTGCTGCCGTTCACCGCCGTTCGTCGATTGCTGGATCAGCTCATTCCAGCCGTGAATTGCAGCCCCGAGGATTGGTAATTAGCAGCTTGTACGTGACTCGTTCTAGGATTTCGATTCGTCGAAATCTCACGCTACAAGAGGTAATTAAATCGGAACTTTCGTAATTCGATTCGAACATGTTTGTATGATTATTAATTTGCAAGCATGAGTAATACGTGATTACATGTTTCGATTTTATGATATGAAGCATAAGCATGTTTCGTGATTTTCGGTTTTACGTAATTTTCAATTAAATCGATAATTACCATATGTATGGCGGAAGCGTTAAGGTACGTTGACTATGTGATTAGTATTGCATGTAATCGAAACTAGTTCGATATAAAATTTTTAAATTCCACTGCGTATACATGCACGATCCCCAACAAAAAATACTAAAATACATAAAAGTAGAAAAGAAAAGTAAAAGAAGAACTATCTTGAAGATTCGTCAAGTCTTCATCTTCGTCTTCAATTCTCTCGCTCCTCTTGCTCTAAGATTGTGTAAGAAGTGTTTAATTCATGCTTGGTCTTTGCCTATAAAAATATGTCCTAATATGGAAGAAGATTTGGGTTTCCTTGTGTAATCAAAAACCCAAAATTCCTTCGAGCGTGTTTTCACACGGCCGCGTGAGAATCTGTACAATTCTCACACGGCCGGCTAAAATCCCGAAGCTTTCTGCCCAAATTCTGTAGTTGGCACGACCATGCCAGAAATAGGCTATTTTTCACACGGCCGTGTCAGGCCAATTTTCAGCATCCGATTGTTCTCTTCCGTCTAAGACCTTTTTTTCGCACGTTTCATCCTTGAAACTCCCGAATCTTCAAATTGCACCTAAAATACAATAAACCACTCATTAAGCACCATTAAATCAATCAAAGTATACAAAAATCCTTGTAAGTGAGTATATATTGAGTGTAAGATATACACTCAACAGGATTCTTACTTTCCTTTTTGCATTATCTTGGAGCTAGGCATTCTTCCTCTTCTTATGGAATTTGATTGTGCTAAGAACTCTTACTTTCCTTTCGGCATTAGCTTCGAGCTAAGCATTATTCCCCTCCTTATGGAATTAGCTTCGAGCTAAGTATTATTAATTTCCTTTTGGCATTAGACTTGAGCTAAGCATTGTCCCTCTCCTTATGGAGTAAGTTTGTGCTAAGCATTCTTACTTTCCTTTTGGCATTAGCTTCGAGCTAAGCATTATTCCTCTCTTTATGGAATTTGCTTGTGCTAAGCACTCTTACTTTCCTTTTGGCATTAGCTTCGTGCTAAGCATTCTTATTTTTCTTTTATCCCTCTCCTAATAGAATTATTCATCTTCTTACGGAATTAACTTGTGCTAAGAATTCTTACTTTCCTTTTGGCATTAGCTTCGAGATAAGCATTATTCCTCTTCATATGGAATCAGCTACGTGCTGAGCATTCTTGTTTTTCTATTGGTATTAGCTTTATGCTAAGTATAATCGCTCCTTGTGGAATCAACTTTTAGCTAAGCGTTCCTACTTTCCTATTGGCATTACCTTTAAGCTAAGTATTATCCCGCTCCTTGTGGAATTAGCTTGTGTTATGCATTATTACTTTCCTTTTGGGCATTAGCTTTGAGCAAAACATTAGTCCCCTCCTTATGAAATTAGCTTGTGCTAAGCATTCTTACTTTCGCTTTGCCTGTAGCTTTGAACTAAGTTTTATTCCTCTTCTTATGGAATTATCTTTTTTTCTCATTTGTTTTCATTTTTTATTTTTTTTATTTATCTTTTTTAATTTGTAATTTTTTTTCTTATGAAATTAGCTTGTGCTAACCATTTTTATTTGCATTTCGCATTAGCTTCGAGCTTAGCATTCTTACTTTCCTTTGGGCATTAGCTTCGAGCTAAGCTTATTATTTACTATTGCCATTATCTTTGAGTTAAGCATAGTTCCTCTCCTGATGGCATGACGTTGTGCTAAGCATTCTTACATTCTTTTTGCCATTATCTTCGAGCTAAGCATTCTTCCTCTTTTTATGGAATTAGCTCTTGCCAAGCATTCATACTTTCCATTTGCTATTAGCTTCGAGCTAAGCATTATTACTTTCCTTTTGGCATTAGCTTTGAACTTAGCATTGGTCCTATCCTTATGGAATTAGCTTGTGCTAAGCATTCTTACTTTCGTTTTGGCATTAGGTTTTAGCTAAGAATTTGTACTTTTCTTTTTTTATTAGCTTAAAGCTACGTATTATTCCGCTCCTTATGGTATTAGCTTGTACTATGCATTCTTATTTTTCTTTTGGGCATTAGCTTCGAGCTAAGCATTGTTCCTCCCCTTATGGAATTAGGTTTTGCTAATCATCATTACTTTCATTTTGGCATTGGCTTTGGGCTAAGCTTTATTCCTTTTCTTATGGAATTAGCTTTTGGTAAGCATTCTTACATTCTTTTAGGCATTAGCTTCGAGCTACGTTCAACTCTTTTTATCGAATTACCTTTTGCGAAGCATTCTTACATTCGTTTTTGCCTTAGTTTCAAGCTTAGCATTATTACTTTCCTTTTGGCATTTTATTTGAGCAAAACATTGTTCCTCTCCTTATGGAAATAGCTTGTGCCAAGCATTCTAACATTCGTTTTGGCATTAGCTTTGAGCTAAGCATTATTCCTCTTCTTATGGAACTAACTTCTTTTGTTTTCCATTTATTTTATATTTTTAATATTTTTTATTTATCTTTTCTTATTTTTTTTCAATTTTCTTATGGACTTAGATTTTGATAACATTTCTTATTTCCGTTTGGCATTAGTTTGGAGCTCAGCATTTTTACAGTCCTTTTGCCATTACCTTTGAGCTACACTTATTAGTTTCCTATTGCCACTACCTTTGAGTTACGCATAGTTCACTGCTTATGGAATAAGCTTGTGCTAAGCATTCGTACATTCTTTTTGGCATTAGCTTTCAGCTAAGCATTCTTACATTCCTTTTGGCATTATCTTTGACCTAAGCATTCTTATTTTCGTTTTTGCATTAGCTTTGAGATTAGCATTGTTCCTCTCCTTATGTATTTAGCTTGTGCTAAGCATTCTTACTTTTTTGGCATTAGATTTGAACTAAGCATTCATACTTTCCTTTTGGCATTAGTTTTGAGCAAACCATTATGACTTTCCTTTTTGCATTAACCATGCATTAAGCACTATTCTTCTCCTTATGGAATTAGCTTGTGCTAAACATTCTTACTTTGCTTTTGGCATAAGCTTTGAGTTAGCAGTATTCCTCTCCTTATGGAATTTTATTGTGCTAAGCACTCTTACTTTCCTTTTGGCATTAGCTTCGAGCTAAGAATTCTTACTTTCCTTTTGCAGTTAACTTCGAGCTAAGCTTTGTTCCTCTCCTTATAGAATTAGCTTGTGCTAAGCATTCTTACATTCGTTTTGTAATTAGGTTCGAGCTAACCATTATTCTTTTCTTATGGAATTAGATTATGCTAAGCATTCTTACTTTCCTTTTGGGCATTAGCTTCGAGCTAAGAATTATTTCGCTCCTTATGGAGTTAGCTTGTGCTAACCATTCTTACTTTCGTTTTTGCATTAGCTTTGACCAAAGCATTATTCCTCTCCTTATGGAATTAGCTTCGAGCTAAGCATTATTACTTTCCTTTTGCAATTAAATTCCTCTCCTTATGGAATTCGAGCTAAGCAATCTTCCTCTCCTTGTGGAATTAGCATGTGCTAAGCATTATGGAATTCGAGCTAAGCAATCTTCCTCTCCTTATGGAATTCGAGCTAAGCAATCTTCCTCTCCTTGTGGAATTAGCATGTGCTAAGCATTCTTACATTCCTTTTAGCATTAGCTTTGAGCTAAGCATTCTTTCTTTCCTCTTTTGATTAGCTTCGAGCTAAGCATTCTTGCTCTCCTTCTCAAATAGCCAGTTCTAAACTTTCTTACATTCTTTTGGCATTTCGTTTTAGCTAAGCATTCTTACTTTCTTTTTGCCATTAGTTTCGAGCTAAGTACTCTTCCTTTCATTATGGAATTAGCTTGGGCTATGAATTCTTACTTTGCTTTTTTAAATTAGCTTTGACCTAAGCATTCTTTGTTTCCTTTTGGCATTAGCTTTGCGCTAAGCATTGGTCTCTCCTCATGGAATAAGCTTGTGCTAAGCATTCATACTTTCCTTATAGCATTAGCTTCTAGCTTAGAATTCCTACTTCCCTTTTGGCATTAGCATAAAGCTAAGTATTATTCTGCTCCTTATGGAATTAGCTTGTGCAATGCATTATAACTTTCATTTTGGGCATTAGCTTCGAGCGAAGCGTTATTCCTCTCCTAATGGAACTAGCTTGTGCTAACAATTCTTACATTTGTTTCGGCATTAGCTTTGAGATAAGCATTATTCATCTCCTTATGGAATTAGCTTCGAGCTAAGCATTATTAATTTCCTTTTGGCATTAGCCTTGAGCTAAGCATTGTCCCTCTCCTTATGGAGTAAATTTGTGCTAAGCATTCTTACTTTCCTTTGGGCATTAGCTTCGATCTAAGCATTATTCCTATCCGTATGGAATTTGCTTGTGCTAATCACTCTTACTTTTGTTTTGTCATAAGTTTCGAGCAAAGAATTCTTACTTTCCTTTTGTAGTTAACTTTGAGCTAAGCTTTGTTCCTCTCCTTATAGAATTAGCTTGTGCTAAGCATTCTTACTTTCGTTTTTTGCGAATAGGTTCGATCTAACCATTATTCCTCTTCATATGGAATTAGCTTATGGTAAGCATTATTACTTTCCTTTTGGCATTAGCTTCGAGCTAAGCATTATTCCTCTTCTTATGGAATTAGCTTTGTGCTAAGTATTCATACTTTCGTTTTGACATTAGATTTTGAGCTAAGCATTCCTACTTTCTTTTTGTCATTAGCTTTAATCTAACTATTATTCCGCTCCTTATGGAATTAGCTTGTGCTATGCATTCTTTCTTTACTTTCGGCGTTAGCTTCGAGCTAAACATTATTCCTCTCCTTATGGAATTAGCTTGTGCTAAGCATTCTTACTTTCGTTTTGGCATTAGGTTTGAGCTAAGCATTATTCCTCTTCTTATGGAAATAACTTTCCTTTGTCATTTATTTTAGTTTTTGTTATTTTTTTTAATTTTTGAATTTTTGAATTTTTTTTTCTTATTGAATTTGCTTGTGCTAACCTTTCTTATTTTCGTCTAGCATTAGCTTCAAGCTTAGCATTCTTACTTTCCTTTTGGCATTGGCATCGATCTAAGCTTATTAATTTCCAATTCGCATTAGCATTGAATTAAGCATAGTTCCTCTCCTAATGGAATTAGCGTGAGCTAAGCATTTTTACTTTCCTTTTGGCATAAGCTTCGAGCTAAGCATTCTTCCTCTTTTCATGGAATTAGATTTTGCCAAACATTCATACTTCCATTTTGGCATTAGCTTCGAGCTAAGCATTATTACTTTCATTTTGTCATTAGCTTTGAGCTAAGCATTTGTCATGTCCTTATTGAATTAGCTTCGGCTAAGCATTCTTACTTTCCTTTTCGCATTAGGTTTTAGCTAAGAATTCATACTTTCCTTTTGGCATAAGCTTAGAGCTAAGCATTATCCCGCTCTTTATAGAATTAGCTTGGGCTATACATTCTTACTTTGCTTTTGGGCATTAGCCTTAAGCTAAGCATTATTCCTCTCATTATTTACTTAGCTTGTTCTAACCATTCTTACTTTTGTTTTGGCATTAGTTTTGAGCTAAGAATTATTCCTCTTCTTATGGAATTACCTTCGAGCTAAGCATTATTACTTTCCTTTTGGCATTAACTTCGAGCTTAGCAATCCTCCTCTCCTTATGGAATAAGCTTGTGCTAAGACTTTTTACTTTTTCTTTTGGCATTAGCTTTTAGCTAAGCATTCTTTATTTTCTCTCGGGATTAGCTTCAAGCTAAGCATTATTCCTCTCCTTGTGGAATTTGTTACTGCTAAGCCTTTTTACTTTCCCTATGGCATTAGCTTGTATCTAAGCATTGTTACTAATTCTTCCTCTCCTTATGGAATTAGCATGTGCTAAGAATTCTTACCTTCCTTTTGGCATTAACTTTGAGGTAAGCATTCTTACTTTCCCTTTGCCATTAGATTTGAGCTAAGCATTGGTCCTCTCCTTATGGATTCAGCTAGTGCTAAGCATTCTTAATTTCCTTTTAGCATTAACTTTTAGGTAAGAATTCCAACTTTCCTTTTGGCATAGCTTAAAGCTAAATATTGTTCCGCTCCTTATGGAATTAGCTTGTGCTATGCATTCTTACATTCCTTTTGGGCATTAGCTCCGAGCTAAGCATTATTTCTCTTCTTATGGAATTAGATTGAACTAACCATTCTTACTTCTGTTATGGCATTGGCTTTGAGCTAAGCATTAATCCTCTCCTTAGGGAATTAGCTTCGAGCTAAGCATTATTTATTTCTTTTTGGCATTAACTTCGAGCTAAGAAATCTTCCTCTCCTTATAGAACTAGCTTGTGCTAAGCATTCTTACATTCCTTTTAGCATTAGCTTTGAGCTAGGATTATTTATTTCCTCTTGTGATTAGCTTCAAGCTAATCATTCTTCCTCTCCTTCTGGAATTAGCTAGTGCTAAACTTTCTTTCTTTCTTTTGGCATTTGGTTTTAGCTAAGCATTCGTACTTTTCTTTAGGCATTAGCTTTGAGCTAAGCATTGTTAATTTCGTATTGGCATTAACTTTGAGTTAAGCATTGATGCTCTCCTTATGGAATAAGCTTGTGCTAAGCATTCTTACTTTGCTTTTGGAATTTGCTTTTAGCTAAGCAATATTCTTACTTTCATTTTTGAGTTAGGTTTGAGATAAGCATTGTTCCTCTCCTTCTGGAATTAGATTTTGCTAAGTATTCTTACTTTTCTTTTGTCATTAGCTTTGAGCTAAGCATTATTACTTTCCTTTTTGCATTATCTTTCAGCTAAGCATTATTCGTCTCTTTATGGAATTAGCCTGTTCTAAGGATTCTTACTTTCGTTTTGGCATTAGGTTTGAGCTAAGCATTATTTCTTCTACTTAAGGAATTGCTTGTGCTAAGCACTCTTTCTTTCCTTTTGGCATTAGCTTTGAGCCAAGCATTATTCCTCTCCTTAAGGAATTAGCTTATGCTATGCATTCTTACTTTCGTTTTGGCATTTGCTTTGAGCTAAGCATTATTCATCTTCCTATCTAATTATCTTTTTTTTTCAATTATTTGAATTTTTTTTATATTTTTCCTCACGATATTAGCTTGTCCTAACCATTCTTATTTCCGTTTGGCACTAGCTTCGAGCTTAGCATTCTTACATTCTTTTTGGCATTAGCTTCGAGCTACGCTTATTAATTTCCTATTGACATTAGCTTTCAGTTAAGCATAGTTCCTCTCCTTATGGAATTAGCTTGTGCTAAGCATTCTTACATTTTTTTTTGCATTAGCTTCGAGCTAAGCATTCTTCCTCTTTTTGTGGAATTATATTATGCCAAGCATTCTTACTTTCAGTTGTGCATTAGCTTCGAGCTAAGCATAATTACTTTCCTTCTGGTATTAGCTTTGAGCTGAGTAATGGTTTTCTCCTTATGGAATAAGCTTGTGCTAAAAACTCTTGCATTCCTTTTTTGCATTAGCTTTTAGATAAGAATTACAACTTTCCTTTTGGAATTAGCTTAAAGCTAATTATTCTTCCGCGCTTCATGGAATTAGCTTATGCTTCGCATTCTTACTTTCCTTTTCGGCATTAGCTTCGAGCTAAGCATTATTCCTCTCCTTATGGAATTAGCTTGTGCTAACAATTCGTACTTTCGTTTTGGCATTAGGTTTGACTCAAATTAACATTCATTTTTAACTCAAATTTATACAATTCATTAATACCCAGAACATGTAGTTATTACCATGTAAGTTTGTTTAAGGGTTCTTAAGCAGTCTCTCATCTGCTCTGCCTTTGTAGCTGGGTAGACAGGCAAGAAGCTCTGTAGATGTATTTCGAGAAGATCAGCTTAAAAGAGCTTACAGGAAACAATTTTATGATTTATAAATATATTATAACTCAGCAGAAGCAATACCTTTTTGTCCTCCACCGGTGGAGCAAAAGGCTTTACATTAGCTGGATCTTCTAGCGCCAACCCATGTTTTCTATGTCTCTCTGCCTGTCAGAGTTGAAAGAAATTTATTTAGCCAAAAAAAAAGGAAGTGAGTGGAAAAGAATATATTCTATTAATTTATTTTAATACTCTGACCGATCATGGATTTGTATTATCTACTGCCTCTTAGAAGAGTAGTTAGATACTGAACGGATAGCATATAGTGAATATAAGTACACGGACCTTATCTTCCTTTCAACTTTTGACAAATTTTCTCCCGAGCTCTTTGTTCTTCATGTTTATCTGCTTTCCGCAGTGCTAGATCGAAGCTAAGGATTCTTTTTTCTGTTAAAAGGACAGGAAGAATTCTTAGTTCGAACCTAATGCCAAAAGGAAACTAAGAATGATTAGCACAAGCTAATTCCATATGCAGAGGAATATTGCATAGCTCAAAGATAATGCCAACAGGAAAGTAATAATGCTTAGCTCGAAGCTAATGCTAAAAGGAAAGTAAGAGTACTTGGAAAAAGCTAATGCAGAAGTGAAGACCGCTTTCAGCACACTATTAACTTTCGCGAAAAATGTTACACCAAATCCAAACGAGGAGAAATTCCGAAAGATTAGACACACGTATGCTAGTTTTCAGGTTCATTCTCTTCCGATATTTTTGTATTTGTACATTTATTTTAGTTGACTTTCTCTGAGCATGTTTTGTCTAACAAGTCTTGACTGAAAATATCATATGTTTGTGGATAAATTCTTTTGGAGTCATCTATGTAAAAAAAAGGATGTGTTAGAATCCTGGATCCATAGGTAAACATTGTGCAATAATTTGAGTATCCTGTGTCTTTACCCATTTATTATTAATTCGAGAGACTCCAACTGTCAACTGTCGAATCTATACAGAGCCTTTTCAGGAATAATAAATTTTTTTTACGCTCCAAATTATCATTTTAAATTGTTTACCTAAATACTAGTTTGTCGTTGAGGGCCTTGTTGGACCACAAGGCCAATGGTTTGATTTAGTTGACACATAATCGATCTGCAATAGAGATTTCTCTCCTAAACATACCAATTGAATAGTTTTTAAGTTATAACCCACAATTTCAAAATTTCATACCAATCCTTGTAGTATGTAGTTTGTTTAATTTATTATAACACGTTTCTCATGATTGACAGGATCCAGTTGGGAAACTGAAATGAGGCATTGAATTTCTCGAACTTTGCGGATTTGAGACAATCGAAGGGGGCAAATTCTTGTATCAACTTAGATAGAAAGTTGACATCCCGGTGCTTCACTCTGCAGGGAGTGAGTTAAACAGTGCCATCAATAATCCCTTCTTCTGAGTTTTTTGAATCTTCTGCACTTGAACATAGACGCGTGTTTATGATCCATGTTTTACCGATATACATATCACTTCAGATCATGGTTCGCGAGAATGGATTTACCTATGGTTTTTTCGTGCTATAAAGCTACTGTAGTATAATAACAACCAGTTCTTGGATTTTACTTATGTGCAAACTGCATTATAAAGACAACACCATATATTTTGCTTTTCTAACCAATCAGATATTCTTTACCCAAAAGAAAAACTAAAAGAAAAACGTCTGTCAAGAATTCAAGATATCGAACGAGTCTCCGTCCACACAAGGAAATACAGACTGTTCCGATATCGAAGTAATTCACCGAAATATTTGCTATATAATTTACGAGTCTCGGTCCCGTCAATTTCTTCAAACGTCTTCTCAGAAGGACTATAGTAGACGAATGTTTTCTCATCCAACCGAATTACAATCTTGTTTTCGATGAAACAAAGCTCTCCTACCCACCAATCCCGAGGCTTCCTATTTTCGAAAGTTAGCAACTCCTCCCAATTAGGGTTCTCCCCCACATCAATGCCCTTTTCCTTCCCCATCTTTGAATTCTTAAAACACATGTTCTCTCTCAAACAAGCCGCACTAATAATTATTTTACTATTACAATCACTATTTATTTGTTTGTGTTTCTGCAAACTCTTGAGCTCGTCAGTTCTTGGATCGAAATACACTATTTGAATAGTGTACTTGTCATCCCTTAAAGCCCAATACGTAGCTGTATCAACGAATATTCCTGTAAATAATCCTTGGTATTTGATTCCAAATTTATTTTGTGACAAAGAATTGTTCTTACACGTATAAATTGCGTAACGATCGCCGATAACCCAAACAACCTTGATATCATCCGTTAACCGGATGTAAAAAATCTCGAGATTCAGTTTATAAGGTTCATCATACGCGTGAGGGCATTCGATGTACATCTCCCTCCAAGTATATGGATTCCACAACACGTGTTTTTCGCTATAGTTGAACCTACTGGTTGCTCAAGAGTAGTACACCGTTACATTCACATAATACTGTTTCATAGCATGTGTAACTATTCGTCGTTGGTACCGGTACTGCTTCGGCGTGTATTCGTCGTTGGTACCGGTACTGCTTCGGCGTGGAATATTCGACCTTCCAATTTAAACAAAGGATACACTCCTTCAATACGAGGTTGGTTCTTACTTAGGAATGTTCGGAATTAGGCATGTGTACGCATCGGAAAACAAAATTTTTACATGAAATAAACAATTTAAATCATATAATCACTTGCTCAATTCGTATTTAAGAAATTAATTACGTACGTTAACGCTTCCAGCAAAAATTAAAATTACATCACGCTAATTAATTCGATAATGAAAACACGTAGCATGCTCACAACGAAACGAAATAAACATGCGTATAATTTCACGAAACCGATCAAGTATAACATACATATCAATTCATGAAAAACATATAGCATATAATTTAATCAAATTTAATAAATCGTTTTAACTAATAGATCCGAAACATTACCTCTTGAAGCATGAGGCGAACTGACGGATCCAAGCAAACGGCCACGGAAACCAATCTGTGCAGTCGAGAGGAGCAGCGGCAGTGCAGTGGCGGTGTACGCGCTCAACAACGGTGGCGCGTGGAGTCTACGCGCTGTCTTCCCGCAGTGCGTGGAGGCGCGTGCGGCGGTGGCTCGGCAGCGGCTTCTCTGTTATTCGACTCCTTGATCTTCCTCCTCTCAGATTTCACCTCGTATACTTAGATCTACTAAATACATGGCACTAGACACGCAAAAGTTATAATAGACGGAAGAAAAGACGAAAGGAAAGAAAACTACCAACGACGAATGAGGCACGTGGCCGATTCCGGCGATGGTGCCGACGGCCATGGGTGTTGGTTCGGTCGTGAGGTGTGAGATCCGAGCGGCTAGAGTTTTGTCATGTGTTGTATTTTGTGCAATACCTATAAATCATGTATTTATAGTGTGTTGTATAAAATCCCTAACCGGCTTAAGTTGGACCGTGCCCAACAACTTAAGTTCATAAGTTCTTTACTCGCTCGTTTCCCACAACACAATGATCGGAAAATTGTAACGATTACATTTTCGCAATCATAGTAATGTACTCGTCATTACGAGTGCCAACTCTCAATTTCCAACTTTTCAAAAGTGGAAACCCTAATTCAGTGGACTTTCTTAATTTGGAAAGGTCCCAATTTAGAAAGTCCACTAATATGTTTGCCTATTCTTTTCCTTTTCTTGTTCTCATTCATAATTCCAAATTACGAATGTTGGAACCAATCACATTGACTTCCATTCATGCAAAGATAGACAATTTTATCTCTGACCATTTATTCAAAGATGTCATGTGCACGAGCAGTGTGACCCTCGACGGTTCAGGTGTAAGCTAGCCGTGGGCCCACAACCCTTTGTGGTCAAAACTCGTCCCTTTGAGTTACGATTAAGAAGAAGCTCGTTTCACCTTAATCACCCAACGAATCAAGATTGGCGTCTAGCAACTACACGTCATGATTCCCTAGATACAAATGAAGTGCCTGCAAGAACCTTCAGATATAGTTAGCGTACAGTACGATCCCTTCAAAACCTATGTCCCGATTGAACTAGAGGCACTGGTTCATCGAGACCTCTTTATTTTTTCAATGACGGTGCGATAGTTCTAAGTGTTGTAATCGTTACGTGCATGACTTAGAGAATCGATTTCTCTAATCATCACTTAGTCAGCTCTGGCACTTAGAGAGATTACAAACTATAAGAACAAATACGACATCCAAGACTATTCTAGCGATCGAATCCCCGACTACAATGCACAGACCTTCCACTAGATTTCGGACTGCACGAACACTGGCCCTTGGGGCAGTCCTCGGTGGAACTCAGGGACAGGTCACGATACAGCTGGTCCTCTAGTGAAGTCACGATGATGTCTAGGTCATAAGGACTAATGGTGTACAATTATACCATAGATATCTCTACTCGATTATTGGGAACCAATTAGAGATTTCTAGGGTGAGGGAGTTCAGTGAACTCGTCAACTTACGAGCACCCACTTATGCATGCCGATATCACAATACTGTTTATTGATGAGATGCAGTACACATACACTAAGTGCTAGTCTCTTAATGGGAAAGGCCGATATCGTCATTGGTGTCGTAACCCTTCGACTAGGAACACGTGTGACAGTTATAATATTAAAGTAAATATCTCACGACCTTAAAGATCAATTACTAGTACTTGTTATAAATGTAAGGACTATATCTATGTTTGAGACAAAGGGAAAAAGATATAGAATGCCAAGGTGTTTTTATCATTAATACGTAAAAATATTATTTTAAGAATAAATGGAAAGACCACAATCACAAGCTGGCTTGTTGCCAGGTCGTTGTCTTGGCCCAGTCTGAGCAAGGAAAA
>NW_012192830.1:689881-722311 GCF_000504015.1 Erythranthe guttata
GCACTAGATGTAAACCGGTGACAAGCGGCGGCGCGGCGGGGCAGCGGCGGCCGAGAGAGCTGGACGGCTAGGGCTTTTGAGTGAAAAAATCTAATCTCAAACTCTCTTTTGAGGTCTATTTATACCAGGGTTCTCAACCCTAGTGGGCTTAAGTCATTGGGCCTGTCCCACTGATCCATTAAGCCCATCGCCTTGTCGTTCTCGTTTCTCACAAACGATCGTTCACAAAAATATAACAAAATTATATTTGTGACGAGCTCAAAGTCCTCGTCGATACGAGTGTCTCTTCGAAATTTCCAATTTCCAAAAGTGGAAACTTCTAATTCAGTGGACCTGCTAAATCGGGAAACTTCCCAATTTATAAAGTTCACTAAATTCCGCATGTCTCTTTCTCTACGTTCATTCCAATTCGTAATCCACAATTACGAATCTTAGATTCAATCATATTGACATCCAATCGTTCAAAGATTAACATATTAATCTATGCTTGTTGTTATCAAGGATCTATATTACACGAGAAGTGTGAACCTGAATGGTTCAGGTGTATGCTAGTTGTGGGCTCACAACTCCTTGTGATTCGAACAACACATTGTTCTTATATGAACTCCTCCCAAGAGTCCCGATTAGAGTAAAACTCATTTTACCTAATCCCCGATCAAATCGGTGCCCAACGAATCAAGATTGGCGTCTAGCAACTACGCATCATGATTCCCTAGATACAAGTGAAGTGCCTGCAAGAACCTTATGATATAGTTAGCGTACAGTACGATCCCTTCGCAGCACATGTCCCGATTGAACTAGAGGCATTGGTTCACCGAGACCTCTTATAAAGTTCAATGACCGAGCGAACGTTCTAGATATTATAAATCCGTTCGTGTGTGACTTAGGGAAACACATTTCCCTAATCACCCCACTATCAACTCTGGCGAGAGATTCCTTGGATTATAAACCGTTAGAACACACAGGACATCCATGACTACTCAAGCGCTCGAATCCCCTACTGCAATGCACAGAATTCACACTAGATTTCGGATTGCACGAACATTGGCCCTTGGAGTGGTCCGCTGTGGGACTCAGGGACAGGTCACGATACAATCGGTCCTCTAGTGAAGTCACGGTGATGTCTGGGTCTTAAGGACTAATGGTGTACAACTATATCTTAGAAACCTATTACTCGATGAATGAGAACCACTTATTGATTTCTAGGGCGAGGGAGTTCAGTGAACTCATCTAGTATGAGCACCCACTCAAGTATGCCGATGGCACAACATCGAGGACTGATGAGACGCAGTACACATACACTAAGTGCTAGTCTCAAAAGGGAAAGGCCGGTATCCTCATTATTGGCGTAACCCATCGACTAGGAACAAGGTTTAACAGTTACATTACATTGCTGAGTTATCTCATGATTCTACTAGATCAACTCACAGTAATAGAGTAACTCGTTAGGACTATATCTATGCTACTTGCATGGGATAAGAGATATAGAATGCCAAATGAAATATTTTATTATTACAAACAAAAAACGATTGTTTTATTACAAGAAAAAGAGAAAGACCATAGCCACAAATTGGCTTGTTGGTCACCTACTCTAACACTCTCCTTATGGAATTAGCTTTTGCTAAGCATTTTTACTTTCCTTTTGGCATTAGCTTCGAGCTAAGAATTCTTCCTCTCTTTATGGAATTAGCTTGTGCTGAACATTCTTACTTTCGTTTTCGCATTAGCTTTGATCTAAGTAGTATCACTCTTTTTATGGATTGGCTGGTGGTAAGAATTCTTACTTTGCGTTTGGCATTAGCTTCGAGCTAAGTATTCGTAATTTCCTTTTGGCATTAGTTTCGAGCTTAGCATTCTACCTTACCTTATTGAATTAGCTGTTGCAAAGAATTCTTACTTTCGCTTTGGCATTAGCTTTGAGCTAAGCAATTACTTTTGTTTTAGAATTAGCTTTGAAATAAGCATGATTCCTCTCTTTATGGAATTAGCTTCTGCTTAGCATACATTGATTTTGGCATTAGCTTCGAGCTAAGCATTATTCCTATCCTTATGAAATTTGCTTGTGCTAAGTAATCTTAACATATTTTTGGCATTAGCTTCGAGCTAATCACTCTTACTTTCCTTTTGGCATTAGCTTTGACCTAAGCACTATTCCTCTCGGTATGGAATTAGCTTGTGCTAAGCATTCTTAATTTCATTTTGGCATTAGCTTCGAGCTATGTAGTGTTTCTCTTCTTATGGAATTAGCTTGTGCTAAGCATTCTTACTTTTCATTTCGTATTAGCTTTGAGCTAAGCATTCCTACATTCCTTTTGGCATTAGATTCGAGCTAAGCATTGTTAATTTATGTTTGGCATTAGCTTTGAGCTAACCATTGTTCCTCTTCTTATGGAATTAGCTTTTCCTAAACATTCTTACTTTCCTTTTACCATTAGTTTGAGCTAATCATTCTTCCGCTCATTGAATTAGCTTTTGCTAAACATTCGTACTTAGTTTTTGGCATTAACTTCGAGCTAAGACTTATTAATTTTCTTTTGGAATTAGCTTTGAATTAAGTATTATTCCTCTCCTTATGGAATTAACTTGTACTAAGCATTCTTATTTTGATTTTAGCATTAGCTTCGAGCTCCCTCCTTATGGAATTTGCTTTTGCCAAGCATTCTTACTTTCCTTTTGGCATTAGCTTCTAGCTAAGCATTATTACTTTCGTTTTGGCATTACCTTTGAGCTAAGAATTGCTCCTCTACTTAAGGAATTAACTTGTGCTAAGCATTCGTACTTTACTTTTTGCATTAGCGTCGAGCTAAGCATTATTCATGCTCTTATGGAATTAGCTTCATCTAAGCATTCTTACATTCCTTTTGACATCATCTTTTAGCTAAGCATTCCTAATTTTCTTTTGGCACTAGCATCGAGCTAAGCATTATTACTTTCCTTTTTGCATTAGCTTTGAGCTAGGCATTGTTCCTCTCCTTATGGAATTAGCTTGTGCTAAGCATTCTTAACATTTGTTTTGGCATTAGCTTCCAGCTAAGCATTATTTCTCTTCTTATGGAATTAGTGTATGCTAAGCATTCTTACATTCAATGTTTTCTAAAGGTATATAGAAACGCTTATTGTCCTAAGAGGAACATACGACCTAACTATATAAGTAATTACATTAATTAATTGTTTGGTTTTTCAAAATAATTATACGACCACAATAAGCATAAATCAATCAAATAATGTTGAGGTACTAATAATCAAGTTGAAGTATAATCAATATTATATGTGTTCTATTAATTAAGATCAATTAACAATTTAAATTAATTAATTAATCAAACACATATTTACTAAAATAGATGTTTGTTGAATCAATTATCTAATTGGGTTTAATTGAAAATAATTTCCCAAAATTGAAATAATTTTTTTTAAGTATAATTTTAGAAATCTGAAAAAAAAAATTAATTTTATGTTTTGTTATTTTTTTAATTTTCAGTCAACCGGTCCGGCCTGACTGGTTCTGGCCGAAACGGTCTGGTTCAGTCCAGTGCAACTAGCCGAATCAGTGGGTCGGATCAGTCAGAACGAGAACTGGTCTAGTACCAATGTTGAGAATCGGGTACGTGTACGCAGCGGAAAACAAAAATGTTACACGAAAAACAATTTTAATCACATAAACACGTACTCGATAATAGTAATTAATTGCGTACCTTAATGCTTCCAGTGCAAATTAAAATACAACATGCATATTAATTCGATAATTAAATCATGTAGCATACTCGTAGTAAATCACAATTCATACATAAACAATTTCACGAAAACATTCAAGCAAAATCATACATAATCAATTTTACGAAAACATTCAAGCAAAATCATAAATACCAATATAAGCATTTAATTTAATCAATATTATATGTTTTTCTATTAATTAAGTTCAATTTAACAATTTAGATTGATTAATTAATCAAACACCTATTTACTAAAATAGATGACTGTTGAATCAATTATCTAGTTAGGTTTAATTGAAAATAATTTAAAAAAAAATTAAAATCAATTTTATTTAAGTTTAAGTTTAAAAATCCGAAATTTTTTTTTTTTATTTTTTTATTTTTTTTATTTTGTTTTTAATTTTTTAATTTTTTAATTTTTTAATTTTTTAATTTTTTAATTTTTTAATTTTTTAGTGAACCGATCTGGTCCGACCGGTCTGACCGGTTCGAACCGAAACGATCCGGTTTAGTCCGGCCTAGCTGGCCAAATCAGTGGGTCGGATCAGTCAGACCGAGAACCGGTCTGACCGATCCGAATCCTCGTCGATTCGTTAAGTTGGATCGAACGGAACCATCGAACCGGCCGGTCCGATCAGTTTGATCCGGACAAAATTAATATCGGCAGTTTTAATAACTTTCAGATCTGAGATTCCAATTTAAAACAATTTTAAAGCTAGAAAAAATCCTAAACAATATTTGAAAAATATTTTAAACTCTCGAAAAACACCCAATTAAATAATACAACAATTACAATTTTAATAAATCGAACATGCATTAAAATAAGCAAAATGCATTAACACAATTAATTGCGCAACGAGCTCTTATACCACTGTTGGGAAACGGGCACGTGTACGCAGCGGAAACAAAAATGTTATATGAAAATTAATTTTAATCTTATAAACACGTACTCGATAATAGCAATTAATTGCGTACCTTAGTGCTTCCATTGTAAATTAAAATACATCATGCTCGCAGGTCTCGATGAACCAATGACTCTAGTTCAATCGGGACATATGAATCGAAGGGATCGTATTGTACGTTAACTATATCAAAAGGTTCTTGCAGGCTCTTCATTTGTATCTATGGAATCATGACGCGTAGTTGCTAGACGCCAATCTTGATTCGTTGGTGATTAAGGTGAAATGAGCTTCATCTTAATCGTAACTCATTGGGACGAATTTTGACCACAAAGGATTGTGGGCCCACGGCTAGCTTAAACCTGAACCATCGAGGGTCACACTGCTCGTGAACATGAGATCATTTAATGAACGGTCAGAGATAAAAATATTTTATCTTTGCATGATTGGAAGTCAATACGATTGGATCCAATAGTCGTAATTTGGAAATATGAATGAGAATAAGAAAAGGAAAAGAATAGGCGAACATCTTAGTGGACATTCTAAATCGGGAAGTTTCCAAATTTAGAAAGTGCACTGAATTAGGGTTTCCACTTGTAGAAAGTTGGAAATCGAGAATTGAAGGACGAGGACATTATAATGATTCAGAAAATGTAATCGTTACAATTTATAGATCATTGAATTTAGAGAAACGAGCGAGTAAAGATCTAGCGAACTTAAGTAGTTGGGCATGATCCAACTTAAGCACGTTAGGGCATTTCTACAAGACACTATAAATACATGATTTATAGGTCTTGCACATACACAACACATCTCAGAAAACCCTAGCCGCTCGCCTCTCTCTCTCTCTCTCTCTCTCTCTCTCTCTCTCGACCGATCTCACTCACGGCCGCCGCCGTCGCCGCCGTTCCACCGCCGGAAATCGGCCTCCCTTGGCCGATTACTATGGTAGCTCTTTTCATCTTTTCTTTTCTTCCGTTTATTGTAAATATTGCGTGTCTAGTGCCACTTTTTAGTTGATCGAAGTATACGAGGTGAAATCCGAGAGGAGGAAGATCGAAGAATCGATGAACCGAGGAGCAGCCCGAAGACATCGCGTGATCGTCACCGCCGCTGTAGCTCGCACAGTCGCCGCCGATGCATCGCACTTGCCTCTCTCGGATTGGTTTACGTTTCAATCTTTCGTCGTTTCGTGCGCCAACCTCACGCTTCAAGAGGTAATTCTCGAATCCGGAATTCGTTCGATATTAATTTAATTTGATTAAATCATGTATGTTCGTTTTCGTAGTATGTTTTATGATTTTTTATGTTTTACATGTTTGCATGAAATTCATGATTTACTGCGAGCACGTTAAATCATTTAAAGCCAACTACTCATAAATCTAAGTCCCATCGACTCTCGATGTTTCTCGTGGACTGATCCTGACAATGGCTTGGTGAAGGGATCTGCAATATTGTCCTCCGAGGTGACTCTGTCTAGCTTGACCTCACCTCTTTCTATGATCTCTCGGATCACATGGTATTTTCTCAACACGTGCTTCGACTTCTGATGAGCTCTTGGTTCCTTAGCTTGCGCTACGGCTCCGTTGTTATCGCAGTACAGCCGTACTGGATCGCTAGCGTTCGGAAATACACCCAACTCTTGGATGAATTTCCTAATCCATGACCCTTCCTTTGAAGCATCTGATGATGCAATATATTCAGCCTCGGTGGTGGAATCAGCCGTCGTGCCTTGTTTGGAACTCTTCCAACACACGGCACCTCCGTTGACTTTGAATATATACCCCGAGTTTGACTTTGAGTCATCCACGTCCGATTGAGAACTAGAATCCGTGAAGCCTTCCAATTTCAACTCGGTATCCCCATACACCAAAAACAAATCTCGAGTTCTTCGCAAGTACTTGAGAATGTCCTTCACAGCCTTCCAATGGGCTGGGCCGGGGTCGGACTGATATCTGCTCGCTCACAGCATACGCAATATCTGGTCGTGTACATAGCATGCCATACATTATGCTTCCTATAGCGGATGCATAAGGTGTCCTTTTCATCTCCTCGATTTCCATTTGCGTTTGAGGACGCATGGATTTCGAGAGACGAACCCCATGGGACATTGGCAAGAATCCCTTCTTGGATTCTTCCATGCTAAACCGTTTAAGAACGGTGTCTATGTACATGGATTGGGACAAGCCAAGCAATCTCCTCGATCTATCTCTATAGATCCGTATTCCCAATACGTAGGATGCTTCTCCCAAATCCTTCATCGAGAAACGTGTGGATAACCATACTTTAGTCGACTGCAACATCCCTACATCATTCCCAATGAGTAGTATGTCATCAACATAAAGTACAAGGAAAGTCACTGCACTCCCACTAACCTTCTTGTAGACACAAGGTTCCTCCGGGTTTTTCACAAATTCAAACTCTTTGATAGTTGTGTCAAACCTTTTGTTCCAACTACGGGATGCTTGTTTCAATCCATAAATGGATCGCTGGAGTTTGCAAACCTTTTGCTCATCTCCAGAAGATATGAAGCCTTCCGGCTGCGCCATGTAAATTTCTTCCTCAATGTCCCCATTAAGGAATGCGGTCTTCACATCCATTTGCCATATCTCGTAGTCATACCACGCAGAGATGGCCAGCAAAATCCTAATGGACTTAAGCATAGCAACTGGAGAGAAGGTTTCCTCATAGTCAACTCCTTGCTTTTGAGTATAACCCTTCGCTACCAATCTAGCCTTGTAGGTCGATACCTTTCCATCTACTCCAATTTTCTTCTTATAGATCCACTTGCAACCTATGGGAACGATTCCCTCGGGGGGATCTACCAAGGTTCACACCTTGTTGGAGTACATAGAGTCCATTTCGGATTTCATGGCATTTAGCCAATGTCCCTTGTCTGTATCCGATAAAGCTTCGTTGAAAGTTCTAGGATCACATCCTTGGTCAACTTCATCAACGAGGAATAACCTATCGGGCGCTCTCCGAACTCTTTCGGATCTACGCAGTGACGGTTCAGGAGGTATATTAGTGGTTTGTTGAATTGGTTCATTATCTGATTGTTGTGCTTGAACTTCAGATTGTGGTTCTCGAACTTCTTCGAGATCAACTACACTGCCCTTTCTATCCGATAGAAATTCCTTCTCAAGGAACACGACATTTCTCGAGACGAACAACTTTGCCTCGGAAACATAGTAGAATTCGTATCCCATGGAATCCTCGGGATACCCCACAAAATAGCATAGGTCGGATTTTCCATCCAACTTATCTCCCACTAGCCGCTTCACGTAAGCGGGACAACCCCATATCCTAATATGTTTAAACGTGGGTTTCTTGGAGTGCCAATGTTCATAAGGTGTGGAGTTAACTGCTTTGGTATTAACCCTATTCAGCAAATACACGGCAGTTAGGAGTGCATGATCCCACAGGTATGCCGGTAACTCGGTGAACCCCATCATAGATCGAACCATGTCTAACAATGTTCGATTCCGACGTTCGTAAACTCCATTAAGTTGTGGAGTTCCAGGAGGAGTCCATTGAGACAGAATACACGAGAAGTGTGACCCTCAATGGTTCAGGTGTATGCTAGCCGTGGGCTCACAACTCTTTGTGATTCGAACAACACATTGTTCTTATATGAACTCCTCCCAAGAGTCCCGATTAAAGTAAAACTCATTTTACTTAATCGCCGATCAAATCGGTGCCCAACGAATCAAGATTGGCGCCTAGCAACTACGTATCGTCGGTAAAGGTAACGAAGTAGTTAAAACCACCCCTAGCACTAACGCTTAGTGGACCACACACGTCTGAATGGATCAAATTCAAAAGACCCTCGGCTCCTTCCATCTTCCCTTTGAAGGGAGTTTTGGTCATTTTTCCTTTAAGGCAGGATACACAAGTTTGAAGTGATTTCACGTCCTCCAAGGAGAACAATCCTTCACTTACAAATTCGTCTGAATGGATCAAATTCAAAAGTTGTGCGGGATTAAGACTTATATCTTTTCGTTTTGCTGATATAACGTTAATTGGTATTTCACTTGGATTTAGTTCATATAAGTTGTTTATAAGTTGTCCCTTACAAATCATATTTTGATCCTTTTGTATAATGCAAATCGAATTTCCAAAAACAAATGTAAAACCTTCATTATCCAAAACAGGAATAGAAATAAGGTTTCGAATAAGTGGCGGAACAAATAAATAATTGTTCAAAACAATGAAAAAACTAGAATCGAAAACATAAAGAAAAATCGTCCCAATGGCTTCAGCAGCAACCCTTGCTCTGTTGCCCATTCTTAGGTAGGTCTCACCCACATTAAGTCTCCAACTTCTTGTCATGAGCTGCAAATCATTACAAAGATGTGAGCCACAACTAGTATCCAATACCCAAGAAGAAGATTTAACGGACAAATTAACTTCAACTAAATACATACCCTTTTCAGAACGTTTCTGATCGAGGTAAGCCTTGCAGTTGCGTCGCCAATGGCCCTTCTTTCCACAATGATGGCAAGCGTCATCAACTTGCTTGGTGACCTTGTCCTTCTTCACTCCGCTCGACTCGCCCTTCTCAAGTTTCTTGCTCGGGCCGAAACTCCTTTCTTTCCTCTTCTTCTGGAAAGAACCTTTCTTCGCAGAAGGAGCAACTAGGAGAACAGATTTCTCCTTCTTGATCGTGGACTCATAGCTGACCAACATGTTCAACAACTCATCCAATGGTGGATCGAGCTTGTTCATGTTGAAGTTCACTATGAACGATTCATAAGAACTAGGAAGGGACAGTAGGATCAAATCCACCGAGAGCTCGGCCGGGAGGGTGAAATCAAGGCTCACCAACTTCTCAAGGAGAGTCATCATCTTGAGACCGTGCTCGTGGACCGAAGCCCATTCACGCAGCCTCATGGTGATCAACTCCTTGGTAGCTGAGTACCTTGATGCCCTAGTATTCTCACTGTACATGCTTTCAAGATGATGCTTGATATCATAAGCATGCACGTGAGACTCATACTTCCTCGCGAGCTCTGGCACCATGGATGCTAGCATGTAGCACCTTGCATGGAGGTCGTCCTTCTTCCATGCCTCGATAGTGGCAGTCTCGTCAGCAGTAGCAGTCGCAGGGAGAGCAGCGGGGGGGCGTTCATTGAGCACATAGAGACGCTCCTCGACTTGGAGCACAAGTTTCAGATTGCGAAGCCAATCCAGATAGTTTGGACCGGTGAGTTTGTTTTGGTCGAGGATAGAGGAAAGGGGATGTTTGGACATTGTTGCTGAGAAAATTTTAAGAAGACAATAATTAGAGTTTGTTTCGTAATAATCGTGACAATTAAAATTTTTGGAATTTTATATTTTAATTGTTCTACCACTAATTTTATCGAATTCCACCACCCTCTAGCAGACAATCAAGAAAACTTATTTTTCTTTAATAGGCTTTAGGTCCAATAGCGCTAATGTAACCCGTAGTTAATCTATCCCGATTACATAAGCCTAAAGATAGAGTATTATCAATCACATCACTATGTGACCCTAAAGTTTGATTTACCTCACACTTGATAATGACCTAAGTTAATCTAGCGAATATCAAAATCTTCGTGTGTCAAGTCTAGCCTACCAACATAAGATGTCATAGATCCAACTGTATCAAACTAATGCAATCCCTAGTTAATCTAGCCGACCACATTAATCCAATAGAATTTTATCTATGACCGTATCTCCATCTAATGTCAATTAAATTACAGCTTATCCCATAATAGCACTCCCCGCTAACACGGCTTACTGCACTATTATGAGAGGCTACACATAATTTAATTGTTGGTAGAAGGAAAGAAAAATTCAACAATTTGGTTTTCTTTATAGCTTGATAATTATTCTTGATTAAGAATGAGGGATTTTATTTATTAATTTTTATTAGCTCATCGGAAGTATTAGGTTATGATCGTTTGTGATTCCTACAACTATGTTCTCTAGGTATGTGGAAACGCATATTGATCCTAAGAGAGACATACGATCATCATTGTACTTAATTACAATCATTCATCTCATGAATTAATTAATTAATACGATTAATTGCAAATATAATTAACGGACTCCCTTCATTCATAAATCAATCAAATAAGACTGAAGTCCATTAATTATTTGCCATTTAATTTGTGTTCCATTAATTAAACTAATTTAACGATTAAATTAAATAATTAATCCAACACTTTTCTTTGAATTCAAATTAAATTAATGGATCAATTATCTAATAAGGTTTAATTGATAAATAATTTCAAAAATTAAAAATAAATTAATTTTAATATTAAGATAAGAAAATCAAAAAAATATTTTTTTTTTGTGTGCTGACCGGTTCGGTCAGCTGAAAACCGACAAAAATCAGCAGGAAAAATCCGAGTTTTTAAATTAATTTTTTTTATATTTTCTGAAATATTCAAAATATTCAATTAATATTAATCCACCCAATTTGATAACACCAAAAATTCAACAATTCAACAAATCGAAACATGCTTTCGAAAGCGATAAACACGTTGACAAATAAACGATTAACCCGTGGCTCTGATACCACTGTTGGGGATCGTGCATGTATAAGCAGCGGAATTTAAAATTTTCAGATCGAACTAGTTTCGATTGCATGCATAAACTAATCACATAGCCAACGGACCTTAATGCCTCCGCCATACACATGGTAATTATCGATTTTTATTAAAACATGTAAAACCGAAAAATATAAAACATGCTAGTTCACACAATTTCATAAATCATGATAACAATTAATTCACAACGTCAACATGCTCGCGAATAAATCATAAATCCAAATTTATAATATATTACGAGAGATTTCGGTTTACCTTTTGAAGCGTGGGATTTCGACGAATCGAAATCTAGAACCGAACACGTACAAGCTGCGAATTACCAATCCTCGGGGCAACAACTCACGGCTGGAGCAAACTGGTCCAGCAGATGGCAGACGGCGGCGCGTGGCAGACACGGTGGCGGCGCGTGCGACTCACGCGAAAGGCGCGTGCTGCGTAACGGCGGCGCGTGCGACTTCGGCGGTGGGGCAGCGGTCTTCCTCTCCTCCAATCAGGTTTCACCTCGTATATTTTAACCCACTCGAACTACAACACTAGATGTAAAGAAGTTAGATAAACGAAGGAGAAGAGAGGAGAAAACCGGTGACAAGCGGCGGCGAGGCGGGGCAGCGGCGGCCGAGAGAGCTGGACGGCTAGGGCTTTTGAGTGAAAAAATCTGATCTCAAACTCTCTTTTGAGGTCTATTTATACCAGGGTTCTCAACCCTAGTGGGCTTAAGTCATTGGGCCTGACCCACTGATCCATTAAGCCCATCGCCTTGTCGTTCTCGTTTCTCACAAACGATCGTTCACAAAAATATAACAAAATTATATTTGTGACGAGCTCAAAGTCCTCGTCGATACGAGTGTCTCTTCGAAATTTCCAATTTCCAAAAGTGGAAACTTCTAATTTAGTGGACCTGCTAAATCGGGAAACTTCCCAATTTATAAAGTTCACTAAATTCCGCATGTCTCTTTCTCTACGTTCATTCCAATTCGTAATCCACAATTACGAATCTTAGATTCAATCATATTGACATCCAATCGTTCAAAGATTAACATATTAATCTATGCTTGTTGTTATCAAGGATCTATATTACACGAGAAGTGTGACCCTGAATGGTTCAGGTGTATGCTAGTTGTGGGCTCACAACTCCTTGTGATTCGAACAACACATTGTTCTTATATGAACTCCTCCCAAGAGTCCCGATTAAAGTAAAACTCATTTTACTTAATCGCCGATCAAATCGGTGCCCAACGAATCAAGATTGGCGCCTAGCAACTACGTATCATGATACCCTAAATACAAGTGAAGTGCCTGCAAGAACCTTATGATATAGTTAGCGTACAGTACGATCCCTTCGCAGCACATGTCCCGATTGAACTAGAGGCATTGGTTCACCGAGACCTCTTATAAAGTTCAATGACCGCGCGAACGTTCTAGGTATTATAAATCCGTTCGTGTGTGACTTAGGGAAACACATTTCCCTAATCACCCCACTATCAACTCTGGCGAGAGATTCCTTGGATTATAGACCGTTAGAACACACAGGACATCCATGACTACTCAAGCGCTCGAATCCCCTACTACAATGCACATAATTCACACTAGATTTCGGATTGCACGAACGTTGGCCCTTGGAGTGGTCCGCTGTGGGACTCAGGGACAGGTCACGATACAATCGGTCCTCTAGCGAAGTCACGGTGATGTCTGGGTCTTAAGGACTAATGGTGTACAACTATATCTTAGAAACCTATTACTCGATGAATGAGAACCACTTATAGATTTCTAGGGCGAGGGAGTTCAGTGAACTCATCTAGTATGAGCACCCAATCAAGTATGCCGATGTCACAACATCGAGGACTGATGAGACGCAGTACACATACACTAAGTGCTAGTCTCAAAAGGGAAAGGCCGGTATCCTCATTATTGGCGTAACCCATCGACTAGGAACAAGGTTTAACAGTTACATTACATTGCTGAGTTATCTCATGATTCTACTAGATCAACTCACAGTAATAGAGTAACTCGTTAGGACTATATCTATGCTACTTGCATGGGATAAGAGATATAGATGTTGGGGATCGTGCATGTATACGCAGCGGAATTTAAAATTTTAGATCGAACTAATTTCGATTACATGCATAAACTAATCACATAGTCAACGTACCTTAACGCTTCCGCCATACATATGGTAATTATCGATTTAATTGAAAAATACGTAAAACCGAAAATCACGAAACATGCTTATTCATCATTCAATAAAATCGAAACACGTAATCACATATTACTCATGCTCGTAAATTAAAAATCATACAAACATGTTCGAATCGAATTACGAAAGTTCCGATTTAATTACCTCTTGTAGCGTGAGATTTCGACGAATCGAAATCTAAAACTCAAACACGTACAAGCTGCAAATTACCAATCCTCGGGGCTGCAACTCACGGCTGGACCAAGCTGATCCAGCAAGCGACCAACGGCGGTGAACGGCAGCAGCAGCGGCGGCGCGTGGCAGCAGCAGCGGCGGCGCGTGAGCGGCGTATCGGCGCGTGCGGCGGTGCGTGGATTTGTCGGGGCAGCAGCTCCTCTCCAATTAGGTTTCGCCTCGTATTTTCGACCCACTCGAACTGCAGCACTAGATTAAACGAGTTAGATAACAACAAGAGTAAAACGAAGGAAACGAGAGAAGAAAAACCGGCGGTTTTCCGGCGGTGGTCGGCGGTGGCGCGCCGGTGGAGCAAGGGCCGAAGAGGGGAGCGGCTAGGGCTTGAGCGGCTAGGGTTTGGTGCTCAAAATCTGATCTCAAACTCTTGTTTAAGGTCTATTAATACCTAGGGTTTTCAACCCTAGCGGGCTTAAGTCATTGGGCTTGACCCACTGATGCATTAAACCTATTCCCTCGTCGGCCTCGTTTCTAATAAACGATCGTTCACAAAATTATAACAAAATTATATTTGTGACGAGCTCAAAGTCCTCGTCGATACGAGTGCCTCTTCGAAATTTCCAATTTCCAAAATTGGAAACTTCCACTTCAGTGGACTTGCTAAATCGGGAAACTTCCCAATTTAGAAAGTTCACTAAATTCCACATTTCTCTCTTTCTCCACGTTTAGTCCAATTCGCAATTCACAATTACGAATCTTGGATTCAATCATATCGACATCCAATCGTTCAAAGATTAACACATTAATCTATGCTTGTTGTTATCAAGGATCTATATTACACGAGAAGTGTGACCCTCAATGGTTCAGGTGTATGCTAGCCGTGGGCTCACAACTCTTTGTGATTCGAACAACACATTGTTCTTATACGAACTCCTCCCAAGAGTCCCGATTAGAGTAAAACTCATTTTACCTAATCCCCGATCAAATCGGTGCCCAACGAATCAAGATTGGCGTCTAGCAACTACGCATCATGATTCCCTAGATACAAATGAAGTGCCTGCAAGAACCTTATGATATAGTTAGCGTACAGTACGATCCCTTCGTAGCACATGTCCCGATTGAACTAGAGGCATTGGTTCACCGAGACCTCTTATAAAGTTCAATAACCGTGCGAACGTTCTAGGTATTATAAATCCGTTCGTGTGCGACTTAGGGAAACACATTTCCCTAATCACCCCACTATCAACTCTGGCCAGAGATTCCATGGATTATAAACCGTCAGAACACACAGGACATCCATGACTACTCAAGCGCTCGAATCCCCTACTACAATGCACAGACTTCACACTAGATTTCGGATTGCACGAACGTTGGCCCTTGGAGTGGTCCGCGGTGGGACTCAGGGACAGGTCACGATACAATCGGTCCTCTAGTGAAGTCACGGTGATGTCTGGGTCTTAAGGACTAATGGTGGACAACTATATCTTAGAAACCTATTACTCGATGAATGAGAACCACTTATAGATTTCTAGGGCGAGGGAGTTCAGTGAACTCATCCAGTATGAGCACCCACTCAAGTATGCCGATGTCACAACACCGAGGACTGATGAGACGCAGTACACATACACTAAGTGCTAGTCTCAAAAGGGAAAGGCCGGTATCCTCATTATTGGCGTAACCCATCGACTAGGAACAAGGTTTAACAGTTACATTACATTGCTGAGTTATCTCACGATTCTACTAGATCAACTCACAGTAATAGAGTAACTCGTTAGGACTATACCTATGCTGCCTTCATGGGATAACAGATATAGAATGCCAAATAAGATATTTTATTATTACGAACGAAAAAACGATTGTTTTATTACAAGATAAAAGGAAAGACCACAGCCACAAGTTGGCTTGTTGGTCACCTACTCCAACAATCTCCCACTTGACCTAAAGCCAACTACTCATAAATCTAAGTCCCATCGACTCTCGATGTTTCTCGTGGACTGATCCTGACAATGGCTTGGTGAAGGGATCTGCAATATTGTCCTCCGAGGTGACTCTGTCTAGCTTGACCTCACCTCTTTCTATGATCTCTCGGATCACATGGTATTTTCTCAACACGTGCTTCGACTTCTGATGAGCTCTTGGTTCCTTAGCTTGCGCTACGGCTCCGTTGTTATCGCAGTACAGCCGTACTGGATCGCTAGCGTTCGGAAATACACCCAACTCTTAGATGAATTTCCTAATCCATGACCCTTCCTTTGAAGCATCTGATGATGCAATATATTCAGCCTCGGTGGTGGAATCAGCCGTCGTGCCTTGTTTGGAACTCTTCCAACACACGGCACCTCCGTTGACTTTGAATATATACCCCGAGTTTGACTTTGAGTCATCCACGTCCGATTGAGAACTAGAATCCGTGAAGCCTTCTAATTTCAACTCGGTATCCCCATACACCAAAAACAAATCTCGAGTTCTTCGCAAGTACTTGAGAATGTCCTTCACAGCCTTCCAATGGGCTGGGCCGGGGTCGGACTGATATCTGCTCGCTCACAGCATACGCAATATCTGGTCGTGTACATAGCATGCCATACATTATGCTTCCTATAGCGGATGCATAAGGTGTCCTTTTCATCTCCTCGATTTCCATTTGCGTTTGAGGACGCATGGATTTCGAGAGACGAACCCCATGGGACATTGGCAAGAATCCCTTCTTGGATTCTTCCATGCTAAACCGTTTAAGAACGGTGTCTATGTACATGGATTGGGACAAGCCAAGCAATCTCCTCGATCTATCTCTATAGATCCGTATTCCCAATACGTAGGATGCTTCTCCCAAATCCTTCATCGAGACACGTGTGGATAACCATACTTTAGTTGACTGCAACATCCCTACAACATTCCCAATGAGTAGTATGTCATCAACATAAAGTACAAGGAAAGTCACTGCACTCCCACTAACCTTCTTGTAGACACAAGGTTCCTCCGGGTTTTTCGCAAATTCAAACTCTTTGATAGTTGTGTCGAACCTTTTGTTCCAACTACGGGATGCTTGTTTCAATCCATAAATGGATCGCTGGAGTTTGCAAACCTTTTGCTCATCTCCAGAAGATATGAAGCCTTCCGGCTGCGCCATGTAAATTTCTTCCTTAATGTCCCCATTAAGGAAAGCGGTCTTCACATCCATTTGCCATATCTCGTAGTCATACCACGCAGAAATGGCCAGCAAAATCCTAATGGACTTAAGCATAGCAACTGGAGAGAAGGTTTCCTCATAGTCAACTCCTTGCTTTTGAGTATAACCCTTCGCTACCAATCTAGCCTTGTAGGTCGATACCTTTCCATCTACTCCAATTTTCTTCTTATAGATCCACTTGCAACCTATGGGAACGATTCCCTCGGGCGGATCTACCAAGGTTCACACCTTGTTGGAGTACATAGAGTCCATTTCGGATTTCATGGCATTTAGCCAATGTCCCTTGTCTGTATCCGATAAAGCTTCGTTGAAAGTTCTAGGATCACATCCTTGGTCAACTTCATCAACGAGGAATAATCTATCGGGCGCTCTCCGAACTCTTTCGGATCTACGCAGTGACGGTTCAGGAGGTATATTAGTGGTTTGTTGAATTGGTTCATTATCTGATTGTTGTGCTTGAACTTCAGATTGTGGTTCTCGAACTTCTTCGAGATCAACTACACTGCCCTTTCTATCCGATAGAAATTCCTTCTCAAGGAACACGACATTTCTCGAGACGAACAACTTTGCCTCGGAAACATAGTAGAATTTGTATCCCATGGAATCCTCGGGATACCCCACAAAATAGCATAGGTCGGATTTTCCATCCAACTTATCTCCCACTAGCCGCTTCACGTAAGCGGGACAACCCCATATCCTAATATGTTTAAACGTGGGTTTCTTGGAGTGCCAATGTTCATAAGGTGTGGAGTTAACTGCTTTGGTATTAACCCTATTCAGCAAATACACGGCAGTTAGGAGTGCATGATCCCACAGGTATGCCGGTAACTCGGTGAACCCCATCATAGATCGAACCATGTCTAACAATGTTCGATTCCGACGTTCGGAAACTCCATTAAGTTGAGGAGTTCCAGGAGGAGTCCATTGAGACAGAATCCCATTCTCTTTAAGACAGTCTATAAACTCAGTACTTAAGTATTCGCCACCACGATCGGATCGTAGTTTCTTAATACGTCTACCGAGTCGGTTTTCTACTTGGTGTCTAAAATCTTTGAACCTTTCAAAAGTTTCAGACTTATACTTCATTAAGTACACGAAACCATACCTAGAATAATCATCGGTAAAGGTAACGAAGTAGTTAAAACCACCCCTAGCACTAACGCTTAGTGGACCACACACGTCCGAATGGATCAAATCCAAAAGACCCTCGGCCCGTTCCATCTTCCCTTTGAAAGGAGTCTTGGTCATTTTTCCTTTAAGGCAGGATACACAAGTTTGAAGTGATTTAACGTCCTCCAAGGAGAACATTCCTTCACTAACAAACTTGTTCATCCTTCTCAAGGAAATGTGACCTAGTCGAGCGTGCCAAAGTTGTGCGGGGTTAAGACTCATATCTTTTCGTTTTGCTGATATAACGTTAATAGGTATTTCACTTGGATTTAGTTCATATAAGTTGTTTATAAGTTGTCCCTTACAAATCATATTTTGTTCCTTTTGTATAATGCAAATCGAATTTCCAAAAACAAAAGTAAAACCTTCATTATCCAAAACAGGAATAGAAATAAGGTTTCGAATAAGTGACGGAACAAATAAACAATTGTTCAAAACAATGGAAAAACTAGAATCCAAAACAGAAAGATAAATTGTCCCAATGGCTTCAGCAGCAACCCTTGCTCTGTTGCCCATTCTTAGGTAGGTCTCCCCCACATTAAGCTTCCTACTTCTTGTCATGAGCTCCAAATCATTACAAAGATCTGAGCCACAACCAGTATCCAATACCCAAGCAGAAGATTTAACGGACAAATTAACTTCAACTAAATACGTACCCTTTTCAGAACGTTTCTGATCGAGGTAAGCCTTGCAGTTGCGTCTCCTCTACTAGGAGCACAAGTTTCAGATTGCGAAATCAATCCAAATAGTTTGGACCGGTTAGTTTGTTTTGGTCGAGGATAGAGGAAAAGGGATGTTTGGACATTGTTGATGAGAAAATTTTAAGAAGACAATAATTAGAGTTTAGTTCGTAATAATCGTTACAATTAAAATTTTTGAACTTTTATGTTTTAATTGTTCTCCCACTAATTTTATCGAATTCCACCACCCTCTAGCAGACAATCGAGAAAACTTATTTTTCTTTATTGGGCTTTAGGTCCAATAGCGCTAATGTAACCCGTAGTTAATCTATCCCGATTACATAAGCCTAAAGGTAGAGTACTATCAATCACATCACTATGTGACCCTAAAGATCGATTTACCTCACACTTGATAATGACCTAAGTTAATCTAGCGAATATCAAAATCTTCGTGTGTCAAGTCTAGCCTACCAATATGAGATGTCATAGATCCAACTATATCAAACTAATGCAATCCCTAGTTAATCTAGCCGACCACATTAATCCAACATAATTTTATCTATGACCGTATCTCCATCTAATGTCAATTAAATTACAGCTTATCCCACAATAGCACTCCATGCTAACACGGCTTACTGCACTATTATGAGAGGCTACACATAATTTAATTGTTGGTAGAAGGAAAGAAAAATTCAACAATTTGGTTTTTCTTTATAGCTTGATAATTATTCTTAATTAAGAATGAGGGATTTTATTTATTAAATCTTATTAGCTCATCGGAAGTTTTAGGTTATGATCGTTTGTGATTCCTACGACTATGTTCTCTAGGTATGTGGAAACGCATATTGATCCTAAGAGAGACATACGATCATCATCGTACTTAATCACAATTATTCATCTCATGAATTATTTAATTAATACGATTAATTGCAAATATAATTAACGGACTCCCTTCATTCATAAATCAATCAAATAAGAATGAAGTCCATTAATTATTTGCTATCTAATTTGTGTTCCATTAATTAAACTAATTTAACGATTAAATTAAATAATTAATCCAACACTATTCTTTGAATTCAAATTAAATTAATGGATCAATTATCTAATTTGGGTTTAATTGATAAATAATTTCAAAAATTAAAAATCAATTAATTTTTAATATTAATTTCAGAAAATCAAATTAATTTTTTATTTTTTTTTGTTGTGCTGACCGGACCGGTCGGACCGGTCCGACCGGACCGGTTCGGTCAGCTGAAAAACAGCAGCAAAAATCGAATTTTTCAAAATTAAATTTTTTTATATATTGTGAAATATTCAAAATATTTAATTAATATTAAACCACCCAATTAGATAACACCAATAATTCAACAATTCAACAAATCGAAGCATGCTTTCGAAAACGATAAACACGTTGACAAATAAACGATTAACCCGTGGCTTTGATACCACTGTTGGGGATCGTGCATGTATACGCAGCGGAATTTAAAATTTTAGATCGAACTAATTTCGATTACATGCATAAACTAATCACATAGTCAACGTACCTTAACGCTTCCGCCATACATATGGTAATTATCGATTTAATTGAAAAATACGTAAAACCGAAAATCACGAAACATGCTTATTCATCATTCAATAAAATCGAAACACGTAATCACATATTACTCATGCTCGTAAATTAAAAATCATACAAACATGTTCGAATCGAATTACGAAAGTTCCGATTTAATTACCTCTTGTAGCGTGAGATTTCGACGAATCGAAATCCAAAACTCAAACACGTACAAGCTGCAAATTACCAATCCTCGGGGCTGCAACTCACGGCTGGACCAAGATGATCCAGCAAGCGACGAACGGCGGTGAACGGCAGCAGCAGCGGCGGCGCGTGGCAGCAGCAGCGGCGGCGCGTGAGCGGCGTATCGGCGCGTGCGGCGGTGCGTGGATTCGATTAGGTTTCACCTCGTATTTTCGACCCACTCGAACTACAGCACTAGATGTAAACGAGTTAGATAACAACAAGAGTAAAATGAAGGAAACGAGAGAAGAAAAACCGGCGGTTTTCCGGCGGTGGTCGGCGGTGGCGCGCCAGTGGAGCAAGGGCCGAAGAGGGGAGCGGCTAGGGCTTGAGCGGCTAGGGTTTGGTGCTCAAAATCTGATCTCAAACTCTTGTTTGAGGTCTATTTATACCTAGGGTTTTCAACCCTAGCGGGCTTAAGTCATTGGGCTTGACCCACTGATGCATTAAACCTATTCCCTCGTCGGCCTCGTTTCTAATAAACGATCGTTCACAAAATTATAACAAAATTATATTTGTGACGAGCTCAAAGTCCTCGTCGATACGAGTGCCTCTTCGAAATTTCCAATTTCCAAAATTGGAAACTTCCACTTCAGTGGACTTGCTAAATCGGGAAACTTCCCAATTTAGAAAGTTCACTAAATTCCACATTTCTCTCTTTCTCCACGTTTATTCCAATTCGCAATTCACAATTACGAATCTTGGATTCAATCATATCGACATCCAATCGTTCAAAGATTAACACATTAATCTAGGGTTGTTGTTATCAAGGATCTATATTACACGAGAAGTGTGACCCTCAATGGTTCAGGTGTATGCTAGCCGTGGGCTCACAACTCTTTGTGATTCGAACAACACATTGTTCTTATACGAACTCCTCCCAAGAGTCCCGATTAGAGTAAAACTCATTTTACCTAATCCCCGATCAAATCGGTGCCCAACGAATCAAGATTGGCGTCTAGCAGCTACGCATCATGATTCCCTAGATACAAATGAAGTGCCTGCAAGAACCTTATGATATAGTTAGCGTACAGTACGATCCCTTCGTAGCACATGTCCCGATTGAACTAGAGGCATTGGTTCACCGAGACCTCTTATAAAGTTCAATAACCGTGCGAACGTTCTAGGTATTATAAATCCGTTCGTGTGCGACTTAGGGAAACACATTTCCCTAATCACCCCACTATCAACTCTGGCCAGAGATTCCATGGATTATAAACCGCCAGAACACACAGGACATCCATGACTACTCAAGCGCTCGAATCCCCTACTACAATGCACAGACTTCACACTAGATTTCGGATTGAACGAACGTTGGCCCTTGGAGTGGTCCGCGGTGGGACTCAGGGACAGGTCACGATACAATCGGTCCTCTAGTGAAGTCACGGTGATGTCTGGGTCTTAAGGACTAATGGTGTACAACTATATCTTAGAAACCTATTACTCGATGAATGAGAACCACTTATAGATTTCTAGGGCGAGGGAGTTCAGTGAACTCATCCAGTATGAGCACCCACTCAAGTATGCCGATGTCACAACACCGAGGACTGATGAGACGCAGTACACATACACTAAGTGCTAGTCTCAAAAGGGAAAGGCCGGTATCCTCATTATTGGCGTAACCCATCGACTAGGAACAAGGTTTAACAGTTACATTACATTGCTGAGTTATCTCACGATTCTACTAGATCAACTCACAGTAATAGAGTAACTCGTTAGGACTATATCTATGCTGCCTTCATGGGATAACAGATATAGAATGCCAAATAAGATATTTTATTATTACGAACGAAAAAACGATTGTTTTATTACAAGATAAAAGGAAAGACCACAGCCACAAGTTGGCTTGTTGGTCACCTACTCCAACAATAGAATGCCAAATGAAATATTTTATTATTACAAACAAAAAACGATTGTTTTATTACAAGAAAAAGAGAAAGACCATAGCCACAAATTGGCTTGTTGGTCACCTACTCTAACACTCTCCTTATGGAATTAGCTTTTGCTAAGCATTTTTACTTTCCTTTTGGCATTAGCTTCGAGCTAAGAATTCTTCCTCTCTTTATGGAATTAGCTTGTGCTGAACATTCTTACTTTCGTTTTCGCATTAGCTTTGATCTAAGTAGTATCACTCTTTTTATGGATTGGCTGGTGGTAAGAATTCTTACTTTGCGTTTGGCATTAGCTTCGAGCTAAGTATTCGTAATTTCCTTTTGGCATTAGTTTCGAGCTTAGCATTCTACCTTACCTTATTGAATTAGCTGTTGCAAAGAATTCTTACTTTCGCTTTGGCATTAGCTTTGAGCTAAGCAATTACTTTTGTTTTAGAATTAGCTTTGAAATAAGCATGATTCCTCTCTTTATGGAATTAGCTTCTGCTTAGCATACATTGATTTTGGCATTAGCTTCGAGCTAAGCATTATTCCTCTCCTTATGAAATTTGCTTGTGCTAAGTAATCTTAACATATTTTTGGCATTAGCTTCGAGCTAATCACTCTTACTTTCCTTTTGGCATTAGCTTTGACCTAAGCACTATTCCTCTCGGTATGGAATTAGCTTGTGCTAAGCATTCTTAATTTCATTTTGGCATTAGCTTCGAGCTATGTAGTGTTTCTCTTCTTATGGAATTAGCTTGTGCTAAGCATTCTTACTTTTCATTTCGTATTAGCTTTGAGCTAAGCATTCCTACATTCCTTTTGGCATTAGATTCGAGCTAAGCATTGTTAATTTATGTTTGGCATTAGCTTTGAGCTAACCATTGTTCCTCTTCTTATGGAATTAGCTTTTCCTAAACATTCTTACTTTCCTTTTACCATTAGTTTGAGCTAATCATTCTTCCGCTCATTGAATTAGCTTTTGCTAAACATTCGTACTTAGTTTTTGGCATTAACTTCGAGCTAAGACTTATTAATTTTCTTTTGGAATTAGCTTTGAATTAAGTATTATTCCTCTCCTTATGGAATTAACTTGTACTAAGCATTCTTATTTTGATTTTAGCATTAGCTTCGAGCTCCCTCCTTATGGAATTTGCTTTTGCCAAGCATTCTTACTTTCCTTTTGGCATTAGCTTCTAGCTAAGCATTATTACTTTCGTTTTGGCATTACCTTTGAGCTAAGAATTGCTCCTCTACTTAAGGAATTAACTTGTGCTAAGCATTCGTACTTTACTTTTTGCATTAGCGTCGAGCTAAGCATTATTCATGCTCTTATGGAATTAGCTTCATCTAAGCATTCTTACATTCCTTTTGACATCATCTTTTAGCTAAGCATTCCTAATTTTCTTTTGGCACTAGCATCGAGCTAAGCATTATTACTTTCCTTTTTGCATTAGCTTTGAGCTAGGCATTGTTCCTCTCCTTATGGAATTAGCTTGTGCTAAGCATTCTTAACATTTGTTTTGGCATTAGCTTCCAGCTAAGCATTATTTCTCTTCTTATGGAATTAGCGTATGCTAAGCATTCTTACATTCAATGTTTTCTAAAGGTATATAGAAACGCTTATTGTCCTAAGAGGAACATACGACCTAACTATATAAGTAATTACATTAATTAATTGTTTGGTTTTTCAAAATAATTATACGACCACAATAAGCATAAATCAATCAAATAATGTTGAGGTACTAATAATCAAGTTGAAGTATAATCAATATTATATGTGTTCTATTAATTAAGATCAATTAACAATTTAAATTAATTAATTAATCAAACACCTATTTACTAAAATAGATGTTTGTTGAATCAATTATCTAATTGGGTTTAATTGAAAATAATTTTCCAAAATTGAAATAATTTTTTTTTAAGTATAATTTTAGAAATCTGAAAAAAAAAACTAATTTTATGTTTTGTTATTTTTTTAATTTTCAGTCAACCGGTCCGGTCTGACTGGTTCTGGCCGAAACGGTCTGGTTCAGTCCAGCGCAACTAGCCGAATCAGTGGGTCGGATCAGTCAGAACGAGAACTGGTCTAGTACCAATGTTGAGAATCGGGTACGTGTACGCAGCGGAAAACAAAAATGGTACACGAAAAACAATTTTAATCACATAAACACGTACTCGATAATAGTAATTAATTGCGTACCTTAATGCTTCCAGTGCAAATTAAAATACAACATGCATATTATTTCGATAATTAAATCATGTAGCATACTCGTAGTAAATCACAATTCATACATAAACAATTTCACGAAAACATTCAAGCAAAATCATACATAATCAATTTTACGAAAACATTCAAGCAAAATCATAAATATCAATATAAGCATTTAATTTAATCAATATTATATGTGTGTTCTATTAATTAAGTTCAATTTAACAATTTAGATTGATTAATTAATCAAACACATATTTACTAAAATAGATGACTGTTGAATCAATTATCTAATTAGGTTTAATTGAAAATAATTTAAAAAAAATTAAAATCAATTTTATTTAAGTTTAATTTTAAAAATCCGAAAAAAATTATTTTTTTTTATTTTTTTATTTTGTTTTTAATTTTTTAATTTTTTAATTTTTTAATTTTTTATTTTTTTTATTTTTTAGTGAACCGATCTGGTCCGACCGGTCTGACCGGTTCGAACCGAAACGGTCCGGTTTAGTCCGGCCTAGCTGGCCAAATCAGTGGGTCGGATCAGTCAGACCGAGAACCGGTCTGACCGATCCGAATCCTCGTCGATTCGTTAAGTTGGATCGAAAGGAACCATCGAACCAGCCGGTCCGATCAGTTTGATCCGGACAAAATTAATATCGGCAGTTTTAATAACTTTCAGATCTGAGATTCCAATTTAAAACAATTTTAAAGCTAGAAAAAATCCTAAACAATATTTGAAAAATATTTTAAACTCTCGAAAAACACCCAATTAAATAATACAACAATTTCAATTTTAATAAATCGAACATGCATTAAAATAAGCAAAATGCATTAACACAATTAATTGCGCAACGAGCTCTTATACCACTGTTGGGAAACGGGCACGTGTACGCAGCGGAAACAAAAATGTTATATGAAAATTAATTTTAATCTTATAAACACGTACTCGATAATAGCAATTAATTGCGTACCTTAGTGCTTCCATTGTAAATTAAAATGCATCATGCTCGCAGGTCTCGATGAACCAATGACTCTAGTTCAATCGGGACATATGAATCGAAGGGATCGTATTGTACGTTAACTATATCAAAAGGTTCTTGCAGGCTCTTCATTTGTATCTATGGAATCATGACGCGTAGTTGCTAGACGCCAATCTTGATTCGTTGGTGATTAAGGTGAAATGAGCTTCATCTTAATCGTAACTCATTGGGAAGAATTTTGACCACAAAGGATTGTGGGCCCACGGCTAGCTTACACCTGAACCATCGAGGGTCACACTGCTCGTGAACATGAGATCATTTAATGAACGGTCAGAGATAAAAATATTTTATCTTTGCATGATTGGAAGTCAATACGATAGGATCCAACAGTCGTAATTTGGAAATATGAATGAGAATAAGAAAAGGAAAAGAATAGGCGAACATCTTAGTGGACATTCTAAATCGGAAAGTTTCCAAATTTAGAAAGTGCACTGAATTAGGGTTTCCACTTGTAGAAAGTTGGAAATCGAGAATTGAATGACGAGGACATTATAATGATTCAGAAAATGTAATCGTTACAATTTATAGATCATTGAATTTAGAGAAACGAGCGAGTAAATAACTAGCGAACTTAAGTAGTTGGGCATGATCCAACTTAAGCACGTTAGGGCATTTCTACAAGACACTATAAATACATGATTTATAGGTCTTGCACATACACAACACATCTCACAAAACCCTAGCCGCTCGCCTCTCTCTCTCTCTCTCTCTCTCTCTCTCTCTCTCTCTCTCTCTCTCTCTCTCTCTCTCTCTCTCTCTCTCTCTCTCTCTCTCTCGACCGATCTCACTCACGGCCGCCGCCCTCTCTCTCTCTCTCTCTCTCTCTCTCTCTCTCTCTCTCTCTCTCTCTCTCTCTCTCTCTCTCGACCGATCTCACTCACGGCCGCCGCCGTCGCCGCCGTTCCACCGCCGGAAATTGGCCTCCCTTGGCCGATTACTATGGTAGCTCTTTTCATCTTTTCTTTTCTTCCGTTTATTGTAAATATTGCGTGTCTAGTGCCACTTTTTAGTTGATCCGAGAGGAGGAAGATCGAAGAATCGAAGAACCGAGGAGCAGCCCGAAGACATCGCGTGATCGTCACCGCCGCTGTAGCTCGCACAGTCGCCGCCGATGCATCGCACTTGCCTCTCTCGGATTGGTTTACGTGTCAATCTTTCTTCGTTTCGTGCGCCAACCTCACGCTTCAAGAGGTAATTCTCGAATCCGGAATTCGTTCGATATTAATTTAATTTGATTAAATCATGTATGTTCGTTTTCGTATTATGTTTTATGATTTTTTATGTTTTACATGTTTGCATGAAATTCATGATTTACTGCGAGCACGTTAAATCATTTAATGCGAGCATGCTAATTGATTTACTGTCAATTAATTTAATTCGCATGATTGTTGTTTTTAATTTCGCTGGAAGCGCAAAGGTACGCAATTAATTGTTTATTATTATCGGGCATGTGTTGATGTGATTTTAATTCGTTTAATTCGCATAAATTTTTTTATTTCCGCTGCATACACGTGTCTGATTCCCAACAGTATTATCATAGCTTGTTGCGCAATTAATTGCGTTTTTATATGATATGCTTATTTTGATGCATGTTCGATTAATTTAAATTGTTAATTGATTTTAATTATAAGAACACACATATAATATTGATTATACTTCAACTTAATTACTAGTACCTCAACATTATTTGATATATTTATGCTAGTTGAGGTCCAATAATTATTTTGAAAACCCGATAACTAATTAATGTAATTAATTATATAGTTAGGTCGTATGTTCCTCTTAGGAAAATATGCGCTTCCATATACCTTTATAGAACATAGATGTAGGAATCACATAGACCAATCCGATCCTTGTGATGACATAAAACTTTTTTTATAAAAAAAAAATCCCTCATTCTTAATCTAATTAAGAATTATTTCAAGCTATAAAGAAAAACAAATTTGTTGAATTTTTCTTTCCTTCTGCCAACGATTGACTTATGTTTAGCCCTTTACCGTAGTGCAATAAACCGTGTTAGCGGGGAGTGTTATGGTAAAGTAAGTTGTAATTCAATTGACGTAACGATGAAGGTAGCCATAGAAAAGGTTATGATAGATTAACGTGGTCGGCTAGATTAACTAGGGACTGCATTAGTTTGGCATAATAAAGTTCTATGAGCATCTTTGATTGGTAGGTTAGACTTGGCACACGACAATTTTTAATTCGCGAGATTAACTTAGGTCATTATCAAGTGTGAGAAAAATTAATTTAGGGTCATATAGAGGATACGATTGATTGTGATCTACCTTTGGGCAAATATAATCGGGCTAGATTAACTACGAGTTATATTTGTCTATTGGACCTAAAGTCCATTAAAGAAAAATCGGTTTTCTCGTTTGTCTACTAGAGGGAAGTGGAACTCGATAAAATTAGTGGGAGAACAGTTAAATAACATAAGTCCAAACATTTAATTGTAAAATTCATTTAATATGAATCTGTAATAATCATTTTCTCTAAACCTCTGATAATCATGTCTAAGAATCCCATAATGTCAATCCTCGACAATAAACTCAATGGCCCTAATTACCTAGATTGGTTGCGTAGTCTTAAACTTGTGCTAACCGTTGAGGGACGTCTCTATGTCCTTAATAAGAGACTTCCTGCCACTATACCCGACATTGCGACCGATGCTGAAAAGGAAACTTATGAAGCATTGAAGAAAGACAACACTCATGCTAGGTGCTATATGATAGCCGCCATGGTGCCCGCGCTTGCGAGGAAATATGAGTCTCATAAACATGCTTTCGATATCAGGGCTCATCTCGATAGAATGTATAGTGAGAATATTAGGGATCGAGGTACGCTGCTACAAAAGACTTGATCATTGCAAGACTGCGCAAAGGGACTTCGGTCTACAAGCACTGTCTCAAATTGATTACTCTCCTTGAAAAGCTAGTGAATCGTCATGTCACCCTCCCTGCCGGCTCTCGTTGGATTTGATCCTATTGTCTCTTCCTAGTTCCTATGAATCGTTCATAGTGAAATTCAACATGAACAAACGAGATCCTCCCTTGGATGGGTTAATGAACATGTTGGTCGGTTTCGAGTCCACCATTAATAAAGAGAAGTCTGTTCTCTTTGCTGCTACTTCCGGAAAGAAAATTTCTTCCCAAAAGAAGAGAAAGTAAAGAGTTCCCTTCCCAAACAGCAAGTTCGAAGTGGGTGAAGGTAGTGGGGGCCCCAAGGCAAAGGTCAGCAAGCAAGTTGATGATGCTTTCCATCATTGTGGAAAGAAAGGACATTGGCGCCGCAACTGCAAGGCTTACCTAAAGCAGAAACGTTCTGAAAAGGGTACGTATTTCATTGACATAAATTTGTATGTCCATTCTTCTTCTTGTATATTGGATACGGGTTGTGTCTCATACTTATGTAATGATTTGCAGCTAATGACAAGAAGTAGAAAACATAGAGCGGGTGAGACCTACCTAAGGATGGGGAATTGATATGATCCTAACTACATCCAACACGAAGAATTGGAAGACAAGGAAGACGGAAATTTGTTGGACAAGTCGAATTTCATGCATCCCGAAAGTCCCGTATAATTCTGGCAGAGTACACTATTTGGCTTATTAGTTTCTCTTCTGAAGTTCAATTAAGGTGATTCGAATTGCTACGGAAAGCCAACTTAAAAATCTAAAACTTTGCTGTTTTGATCCGAGAGAGATTCGGAGTGGAAGAGGTCAGAAATCGAGCTTGAAGTGAAGACACGTGCACAGCCAAATGTCTACTCGAGTTATGAAGAATATTCGTGTCATCGACTTGATATTTGGAGTTTATATTTTATTAAATTACGTTTTTATATTAGGTTTAATATATTTATGTTATTTTAGAGTTAGTAATGGCTAGGATTTTCTTATTTATTAGTTTCCTTATTATAAATTAGGTAAGAGTCATTTTCCTTGTGAAAAAGGAGTCTTTTTTAGATCTTATAAATATGTAGCCAATTTGGCTGATTTTAATGGACGAATTTTGATGATTAAATGGAGTTTATTTTCTTTGGTTCTTTAAGAACTGTTCGAACATTTCGGTGGATTCCGTTTGTTCACCCCGACTTATCAACCGATCTTCCGCAATCGATTGTGGCGTCTTCACATACCAAGGTTCTTGCCTCTTTATAGGCAATGGGTCGCGGTTCCACCTTTGATTCCTTCTTTGGACGGTCCTGGATTTGATATCCGAAGTATTGATATCGGGTCTCGTCACGATGTTGGTGTGGGCCGTATATATTGTTGTAATACAATTTGCAACGATTGAGATTAAGAATGGTATTAATTTGCTCAATATTTCTCTTATTTATTTGGTTTAATGAATGTGAAGGACATTTATGACATTTCATGACTATTCTTATGCTTTCTAGGTGAAGTCCAGGTATCCAACTATTGCTATTCATTGTGTGTGCTTATAAATGAGGATATTCCTGCAATTAACGAATTCAAATCGAGGTTATAGTTTTATATTTAAATATATTAATTACTTTGTTTTTACATTTATTTCGTTCATTACGATTTATTAGCATACATTTTTTATTTCAGTTTCATTCGCAGTGAACCGAATAGTGGACAAGTGATAAGTCAGATGTCATCGCAGTCTTCTTACTCGATGCAAGATGATTTCATACGTAAGACTGTTAGAAATAATTTGGACGAATTGAGTGACACAAATGAGGTAATAACAATGTATTTGCTATATTATTTATTCGTAAATTTTCAATAAAATACAAATATGAACCATTTATCAAATCTTATTATAACTATATTTAACTATTGTTTATTTTCACATTATAGGATTTCTAACTCTCTTCATCACTATCGCATGCAATCCTCAACGACATGAAATACAAAAGGGTGTTGAAAGATACAAATCTCATACCGGAGGACCGGCCAGACATTTTGTGCCGTGTGTTCAAGATGAAGCTCGATAGTATGATGATAGAAATTAAGAAATGACATATATTCGGACGTATTAGAGCATGTAAGTATTAAATTAGATCTCAATTTATAATTATACATTTACTAAAATCATAGGAATTAGAGATATTGATCATGTGGGAGTTTAAATATTTATTTATTCATTAACTAAATTAATGCATATTGTTTAATATCATTTATTTACAGTTTCTCTCCAGACGTGTGCACTATTGAATTTCTGAAGTGAGTCTACCGCATGCAAATATTTTGTTGTGGTTTCATAATGATGAAAAGCGCAAGACCCCAAAAGAAATTGACAGGATTATAAGTACTGAAATTCCTGACGAATAAACCGACAGAAAGATGTACCAGTTGGTGGAGAAGTATATGATACATGACCGTACGGTCAGGCGAATTTAAAATCTCCCTGTATCAAGGATCGAGTTTGCACGAAGCGATTTCCAAAGCAACTTGTGCAGCAAACTGAGTCAGATGCAGAAGGTTATACTGTGTACAGAAGAAGAGAAAATGGCAAAACACTTATGAAGAAGAAGACTACTCTTGACAATGGGTTTGTAGTTCCGTACAATCGGAAAATTGTTGAGTAAATACAAAGCTACCATTATTATAGAGCTATGCCACCAAAACAAGTCAATCAAATACCTGTTCAAATAGGTCAACAAGGGCCATGATCGAGTTACGACGGCATTTTATGAAACACGCAATACAGATGGCGGTGCTGAGATTCGTGATGAGATAAAGATGAATAACGACTGCCGATATCTTTCTGTATGCGAGGCAATGTGGAGGATGTTTAATTTTGATATTCATTACAAAAGCCCATATATAATTAGGCTAAGCTTTCATCTCCCCGATCATCAGCCGGTATTCAATGAAAACCAATCATTACAAAGTATTCTAGATACGCCATCTGCCAAGCAAGCGATATTCTTAGCGTGGTTTGAGGCGAACAAGAATTGTCCACATGCCACGGACTTGAGGTACAAAGATTTTCCACAGCAGTTTGTGTATAAGGAGGGTTCTCGCACTTGGTCGTCAAGAAAAAAAAAGGATTTTCTATTGGTAGGATTGCGAATGTTCCCCCTGGAAAGGGGGAAGACTATTACCTTAGTTTCCTACTTAACATTCAGAGGGGCAGCACGTGTTACGAGGACACCAGAAAAGTTGCTGGCTACGTCTACCCTACGTTCAGGGATGCGTGTTATGTGTTGGTTTTGTTAGACAACGACAAAGAATAGATAGATGCAATAAGAGAAGTGAATTCTTGTGCAGCTGGGGATTATGTAAGGAGGTTATTTGCGGTTATGCTACTTTCGAATAGCTTAAGCCGGCCCGAACATGTTAGGCAAAGTTTGAGGGTATTATTTACAAACAACAACGGTTTCATAATAATCCAGGTATGGCACATTATTCAATTAGATTTTAAATATTACTCAATTTTTTAATATTGTCTCTTTGAGTTTTGAACTAAATGCACATAATGTATCAAATTTTTGTGCTGATTTATCTATATCGGATGAAAGCTTGATGAACTATATCACTAAAATAGAGAAAATATTGCAAAGTAATGGTAAAAGTCTACGTAATTACGCGACCATGCAATTTCCAATCGAATTTGTGGTGGAGGACACAGTAAACATATTGGTCTTAGATAAACTGGATTAAGACCGGTTTGAAATGGGCAAAGAACTTCAACGGTGTCTTGACTCAATTACAGACGAGCAAAGAAAGGTTTATAATGTATTCATGGATGCTATATCTAATGACCATGGTGGAATGTTCTTTCTATATGGTCATGGTGGGACGGGAAAGACGTTTCTCTGGAAAATTCTTTCGGCTGCAATCCGTTTCAAGGGAGAGATTGTCATTAATGTTGCATTCAGTGGTATATCATTGTTATTGCTCCCCGGTGGAAGAACAGCTCATTCTCGGACTACCCATAAATGTACA
>NW_012192830.1:736099-755803 GCF_000504015.1 Erythranthe guttata
AAAAAGCTGCAAGAAGGGGGGAAGACGGCAGGTCAGCTTGATTGGGCACAGGAGCACCGACAACGGGTACTAATTGCCAAATGAAATATTTATTATTACTAACGAAAAACGATTGTTTTATTTGAAGAAAAAGAGAAAGACCACATCCACAAGTTGGCTTGTTGGTCACCTACTCTAACAATCTCCCACTTGACCTAAAGCCAACAACTCATAAATCTAAGTCCCATCGACTCTCGATGTTTCTCGTGGACTGATCCTGACAAGGGTTGGTGAAGGGATCTGCAATATTGTCCTCCGAGGTGACTCTGTCTAGCTTGACTTCACCTCTCTCTATGATATCTCGGATCACATGGTATTTTCTCAACACGTGTTTCGACTTCTGATGAGCTCTTGGTTCCTTAGCTTGCGCTACGGTTCCGTTGTTATCGTAGTACAGCTGTACTGGATCGCTAGCGTTCGGAAATAAACCCAACTCTTGGATGAATTTCCTAATCCATGACCCTTCCTTTGAAGCATCTGATGCTGCAATATATTTAGCCTCGGTAGTGGAATCAGCCGTCGTGCCTTGTTTGGAACTCTTCCAACACACGGCACCCCCGTTGACTTTGAATATATACCCCGAGTTTGACTTCGAGTCATCCACGTCCGATTGAAAACTATAATACTTGAAGCCTTCTAATTTCAACTCGGTATCCCCATAGACCAAAAACAAATCTCGAGTTCTTCGCAAGTACTTGAGAATGTCCTTCACAGCCTTCCAATGGGCTGGGCCGGGGTCGGACTGATATCTCACAGCATACGCAGTATCAGGTCGTGTACATAGCATGCCATACATTATGCTTCCTATAGCGGATGCATAAGGTGTCCTTTCATCTCCTCGATTTCCTTTTGCATTTGAGGACGCATGGATTTCGAGAGACGAACCCCATGGGACATTGGCAAGAATCCCTTCTTGGATTCTTCCATGCTAAACCGTTTAAGAACGGTGTCTATGTACATGGATTGGGACAAGCCAAGTAATCTCCTCGATCTATCTCTATAGATCCGTATTCCCAATACGTAGGATGCTTCTCCCAAATCCTTCATCGAGAAACGTGTGGATAACCATACTTTAGTTGACTGTAACATGCCTACATCATTCCCAATGAGTAGTATGTCATCAACATAAAGTACAAGGAAAGTCACTGCAGTCCCACTAACCTTCTTTTTGACACAAGGTTCCTCCGGGTTTTTCACAAATTCAAACTCTTTGATAGTTGTGTCGAACCTTTTGTTCCAACTACGGGATGCTTGTTTCAATCCATAAATGGATCGCTCGAGTTTGCAAACCTTTTGCTCATCTGCAGAAGATATGAAGCCTTCCAGCTGCGCCATGTAAATTTCTTCCTCAATGTCCCCATTAAGGAAAGCGGTCTTCACATCCATTTGCCATATCTCGTAGTCATACCACGCAGAGATGGCCAGCAAAATCCTAATGGACTTAAGCATAGCAACTGGAGAGAAGGTTTCCTCATAGTCAACTCCATACTTTTGAGTATAACCCTTCGCTACCAATCTAGCCTTGTAGGTCGATACCTTTCCATCTACTCCAATTTTCTTTTTATAGATCCACTTGCAGCCTATGGGAACGATTCCCTCGGGTGGATCTACCAAGGTCCATAAATTGTTGGAGTACATAGAGTCCATTTCAGATTTCATGGCATTAAGCCAATGTCCCTTGTCTATATCCGATACAGCTTCGTTGAAAGTTCTAGGATCACATCCTTGGTCAACTTCATCAACGTGGAATAACCTATCGGGCGCTCTCCGAACTCTTTCGGATCTACGCAGCGACGGTTCAGGAGGTTTATTAGTGGTTTGTTGAATTGGTTCATTATCTGATTGTTGTGCTTGAACTTCAGATTGTGGTTCTCGAACTTCTTCGAGATCAACTACACTACCCTTTCTATCCGATATAAATTCCTTTTCAAGGAACACGGCATTTCTCGAGACGAACACCTTCGCCTCGGAAACATAGTAGAATTCGTATCCCATGGAATCCTCGGGATACCCCACAAAATAGCATAAGTCGGATTTTCTATCCAACTTATCTCCCACTAGCCGCTTCACGTAAGCGGGACAACCCCATATCCTAATATGTTTAAACGTGGGTTTCCTGGAGTGCCAAAGTTCATAAGGTGTGGAGTTAACTGCTTTGGTATTAACCCTATTCAGCAAATACACGGCTGTTAGGAGTGCATGACCCCACAGGTATGCCGGTAGCTCGGTGAACCCCATCATAGATCGAACCATGTCTAGCAGTGTTCGATTCCGACGTTCGGAAACTCCATTAAGTTGAGGAGTTCCAGGAGGAGTCCATCGAGACAAAATCCAATTCTCTTTAAGATAGTCTATAAACTCAGTATTTAAGTATTCGCCACCACGATCGGATCGTAGTTTCTTAATACGTCTACGAAGTTGGTTTTCTACTTGGTGTCTAAAATCTTTGAACTTTTCAAAAGTTTCAGACTTATACTTCATTAAGTACACGAAACCATACCTAGAATAATCGTCGGTAAAGGTAACGAAGTAGTTAAAACCACCCCTAGCACTAACGCTTAGTGGACCACACACGTCTGAATGGATCAAATTCAAAAGTTGTGCGGGATTAAGACTTATATCTTTTCGTTTTGCTGATATAACGTTAATTGGTATTTCACTTGGATTTAGTTCATATAAGTTGTTTATAAGTTGTCCCTTACAAATCATATTTTGATCGCTTAGTGGACCACACACGTCTGAATGGATCAAATTCAAAAGTTGTGCGGGATTAAGACTTATATCTTTTCGTTTTGCTGATATAACGTTAATTGGTATTTCACTTGGATTTAGTTCATATAAGTTGTTTATAAGTTGTCCCTTACAAATCATATTTTGATCCTTTTGTATAATGCAAATCGAATTTCCAAAAACAAATGTAAAACCTTCATTATCCAAAACAGGAATAGAAATAAGGTTTCGAAAAAGTGACGGAACAAATAAATAATTGTTCAAAACAATGGAAAAACTAGAATCGAAAACAGAAAGAAAAATCGTCCCAATGGCTTCAGCAGCAACCCTTGCTCCGTTGCCCATTCTTAGGTAGGTCTCACCCACATTAAGTCTCCAACTTCTTGTCATGAGCTGCAAATCATTACAAAGATGTGATCCACAACTAGTATCCAATACCCAAGAAGAAGATTTAATGGACAAATTAACTTCAACTAAATACATACCCTTTTCAGAACGTTTCTGATCGAGGTAAGCCTTGCAGTTGCGTCGCCAATGGCCCTTCTTTCCACAATGATGGCAAGCGTCATCAACTTGCTTGGTGACCTTGTCCTTCTTCACTCCGCTCGACTCGCCCTTCTCAAGTTTCTTGCTCGGGCCGAAACTCCTTTCTTTCCTCTTCTTCTGGAAAGAACCTTTCTTCGCAGAAGGAGCAACTAGGAGAACAGATTTCTCCTTCTTGATCGTGGACTCATAGCTGACCAACATGTTCAACAACTCATCCAATGGTGGATCGAGCTTGTTCATGTTGAAGTTCACTATGAACGATTCATAAGAACTAGGAAGGGACAGTAGGATCAAATCCACCGAGAGCTCGGCCGGGAGGGTGAAATCAAGGCTCACCAACTTCTCAAGGAGAGTCATCATCTTGAGACCGTGCTCGTGGACCGAAGCCCATTCACGCAGCCTCATGGTGATCAACTCCTTGGTAGCTGAGTACCTTATGCCCTAGTATTCTCACTGTACATGCTTTCAAGATGATGCTTGATATCATAAGCATGCACGTGAGACTCATACCTCCTCGCGAGCTGTGGCACCATGGATGCTAGCATGTAGCACCTTGCATGGAGGTTGTCCTTCTTCCATGCCTCGATAGTGGCAGTCTCGTCAGCAGTAGCAGTCGCAGGGAGAGCAGCGGGGGGGCGTTCATTGAGCACATAGAGACGCTCCTCGACTTGGAGCACAAGTTTCAGATTGCGAAGCCAATCCAGATAGTTTGGACCGGTGAGTTTGTTTTGGTCGAGGATAGAGGAAAGGGGATGTTTGGACATTGTTGCTGAGAAAATTTTAAGAAGACAATAATTAGAGTTTGTTTCGTAATAATCGTGACAATTAAAATTTTTGGAATTTTATATTTTAATTGTTCTACCACTAATTATATCGAATTCCACCACCCTCTAGCAGACAATCAAGAAAACTTATTTTTCTTTAATAGGCTTTAGGTCCAATAGCGCTAATGTAACCCGTATTTAATCTATCCCGATTACATAAGCCTAAAGGTAGAGTATTATCAATCACATCACTATGTGACCCTAAAGTTTGATTTACCTCACACTTGATAATGACCTAAGTTAATCTAGCGAATATCAAAATCTTCGTGTGTCAAGTCTAGCCTACCAACATGAGATGTCATAGATCCAACTATATCAAACTAATGCAATCCCTAGTTAATCTAGCCGACCACATTAATCCAATAGAATTTTATCTATGACCGTATCTCCATCTAATGTCAATTAAATTACAGCTTATCCGATAATAGCACTCCCCGCTAACACGGCTTACTGCAGTATTATGAGAGGCTACACATAATTTAATTGTTGGTAGAAGGAAAGAAAAATTCAACAATTTGGTTTTCTTTATAGCTTGATAATTATTCTTGATTAAGAATGAGGGATTTTATTTATTAATTTTTATTAGCTCATCGGAAGTATTAGGTTATGATCGTTTGTGATTCCTACAACTATGTTCTCTAGGTATGTGGAAACGCATATTGATCCTAAGAGAGACATACGATCATCATTGTACTTAATTACAATCATTCATCTCATGAATTAATTAATTAATACGATTAATTGCAAATATAATTAACGGACTCCCTTCATTCATAAATCAATCAAATAAGAATGAAGTCCATTAATTATTTGCCATTTAACTTGTGTTCCATTAATTAAACTAATTTAACGATTAAATTAAATAATTAATCCAACACTTTTCTTTGAATTCAAATTAAATTAATTGATCAATTATCTAATAAGGTTTAATTGATAAATAATTTAAAAAATTAAAAATAAATTAATTTTAATATTAAGATAAGAAAATCAAAAAAATATTTTTTTTTTGTGTGCTGACCGGTTCGGTCAGCTGAAAACCGACAAAAATCAGCAAGAAAAATCCGAGTTTTTAAATTAATTTTTTTTATATTTTCTGAAATATTCAAAATATTCAATTAATATTAATCCACCCAATTTGATAACACCAAAAATTCAACAATTCAACAAATCGAAACATGCTTTCGAAAGCGATAAACACGTTGACAAATAAACGATTAACCCGTGGCTCTGATACCACTGTTGGGGATCGTGCATGTATAAGCAGCGGAATTTAAAATTTTTAGATCGAACTAGTTTCGATTACATGCATAAACTAATCACATAGCCAACGGACCTTAATGCCTCCGCCATACACATGGTAATTATCGATTTTTATCAAAACATGTAAAACCGAAAAATATAAAACATGCTAGTTCACACAATTTCATAAATCATGATAACAATTAATTCACAACGTCAACATGCTCGCGAATAAATCATAAATCCAAATTTATAATATATTACGAGAGATTTCGGTTTACCTTTTGAAGCGTGGGATTTCGACGAATCGAAATCTAGAACCGAACACGTACAAGCTGCGAATTACCAATCCTCGGGGCAACAACTCACGGCTGGAGCAAACTGGTCCAGCAGATGGCAGACGGCGGCGCATGGCAGACACGGTGGCGGCGCGTGCGACTCACGCGAAAGGCGCGTGCTGCGTAACGGCGGCGCGTGCGACTTCGGCGGTGGGGCAGCGGTCTTCCTCTCCTCCAATCAGGTTTCACCTCGTATATTTTAACCCACTCGAACTACAGCACTAGATGTAAACCGGTGACAAGCGGCGGCGCGGCGGGGCAGCGGCGGCCGAGAGAGCTGGACGGCTAGGGCTTTTGAGTGAAAAAATCTAATCTCAAACTCTCTTTTGAGGTCTATTTATACCAGGGTTCTCAACCCTAGTGGGCTTAAGTCATTGGGCCTGTCCCACTGATCCATTAAGCCCATCGCCTTGTCGTTCTCGTTTCTCACAAACGATCGTTCACAAAAATATAACAAAATTATATTTGTGACGAGCTCAAAGTCCTCGTCGATACGAGTGTCTCTTCGAAATTTCCAATTTCCAAAAGTGGAAACTTCTAATTCAGTGGACCTGCTAAATCGGGAAACTTCCCAATTTATAAAGTTCACTAAATTCCGCATGTCTCTTTCTCTACGTTCATTCCAATTCGTAATCCACAATTACGAATCTTAGATTCAATCATATTGACATCCAATCGTTCAAAGATTAACATATTAATCTATGCTTGTTGTTATCAAGGATCTATATTAATCTATGCTTGTTGTTATCAAGGATCTATATTAATCCGTTCGTGTGTGACTTAGGGAAACACATTTCCCTAATCACCCCACTATCAACTCTGGCGAGAGATTCCTTGGATTATAAACCGTTAGAACACACAGGACATCCATGACTACTCAAGCGCTCGAATCCCCTACTGCAATGCACAGAATTCACACTAGATTTCGGATTGCACGAACATTGGCCCTTGGAGTGGTCCGCTGTGGGACTCAGGGACAGGTCACGATACAATCGGTCCTCTAGTGAAGTCACGGTGATGTCTGGGTCTTAAGGACTAATGGTGTACAACTATATCTTAGAAACCTATTACTCGATGAATGAGAACCACTTATAGATTTCTAGGGCGAGGGAGTTCAGTGAACTCATCTAGTATGAGCACCCAATCAAGTATGCCGATGTCACAACATCGAGGACTGATGAGACGCAGTACACATACACTAAGTGCTAGTCTCAAAAGGGAAAGGCCGGTATCCTCATTATTGGCGTAACCCATCGACTAGGAACAAGGTTTAACAGTTACATTACATTGCTGAGTTATCTCATGATTCTACTAGATCAACTCACAGTAATAGAGTAACTCGTTAGGACTATATCTATGCTACTTGCATGGGATAAGAGATATAGAATGCCAAATGAAATATTTTATTATTACAAACAAAAAACGATTGTTTTATTACAAGAAAAAGAGAAAGACCATAGCCACAAATTGGCTTGTTGGTCACCTACTCTAACACTCTCCTTATGGAATTAGCTTTTGCTAAGCATTTTTACTTTCCTTTTGGCATTAGCTTCGAGCTAAGAATTCTTCCTCTCTTTATGGAATTAGCTTGTGCTGAACATTCTTACTTTCGTTTTCGCATTAGCTTTGATCTAAGTAGTATCACTCTTCTTATGGATTGGCTGGTGGTAAGAATTCTTACTTTGCGTTTGGCATTAGCTTCGAGCTAAGTATTCGTAATTTCCTTTTGGCATTAGTTTCGAGCTTAGCATTCTACCTTACCTTATTGAATTAGCTGTTGCAAAGAATTCTTACTTTCGCTTTGGCATTAGCTTTGAGCTAAGCAATTACTTTTGTTTTAGAATTAGCTTTGAAATAAGCATGATTCCTCTCTTTATGGAATTAGCTTCTGCTTAGCATACATTGATTTTGGCATTAGCTTCGAGCTAAGCATTATTCCTATCCTTATGAAATTTGCTTGTGCTAAGTAATCTTAACATATTTTTGGCATTAGCTTCGAGCTAATCACTCTTACTTTCCTTTTGGCATTAGCTTTGACCTAAGCACTATTCCTCTCGGTATGGAATTAGCTTGTGCTAAGCATTCTTAATTTCATTTTGGCATTAGCTTCGAGCTATGTAGTGTTTCTCTTCTTATGGAATTAGCTTGTGCTAAGCATTCTTACTTTTCATTTCGTATTAGCTTTGAGCTAAACATTCCTACATTCCTTTTGGCATTAGATTCGAGCTAAGCATTGTTAATTTATGTTTGGCATTAGCTTTGAGCTAACCATTGTTCCTCTTCTTATGGAATTAGCTTTTCCTAAACATTCTTACTTTCCTTTTACCATTAGTTTGAGCTAATCATTCTTCCTCTCATTGAATTAGCTTTTGCTAAACATTCGTACTTAGTTTTTGGCATTAACTTCGAGCTAAGACTTATTAATTTTCTTTTGGAATTAGCTTTGAATTAAGTATTATTCCTCTCCTTATGGAATTAACTTGTACTAAGCATTCTTATTTTGATTTTAGCATTAGCTTCGAGCTCCCTCCTTATGGAATTTGCTTTTGCCAAGCATTCTTACTTTCCTTTTGGCATTAGCTTCTAGCCAAGCATTATTACTTTCGTTTTGGCATTACCTTTGAGCTAAGCATTGCTCCTCTACTTAAGGAATTAACTTGTGCTAAGCATTCGTACTTTACTTTTTGCATTAGCGTCGAGCTAAGAATTATTCATGCTCTTATGGAATTAGCTTCATCTAAGCATTCTTACATTCCTTTTGACATCATCTTTTAGCTAAGCATTCCTAATTTTCTTTTGGCACTAGCATCGAGCTAAGCATTATTACTTTCCTTTTTGCATTAGCTTTGAGCTAGGCATTGTTCCTCTCCTTATGGAATTAGCTTGTGCTAAGCATTCTTAACATTGTTTTGGCATTAGCTTCCAGCTAAGCATTATTTCTCTTCTTATGGAATTAGCGTATGCTAAGCATTCTTACATTCAATGTTTTCTAAAGGTATATAGAAACGCTTATTGTCCTAAGAGGAACATACGACCTAACTATATAAGTAATTACATTAATTAATTGTTTGGTTTTTCAAAATAATTATACGACCACAATAAGCATAAATCAATCAAATAATGTTGAGGTACTAATAATCAAGTTGAAGTATAATCAATATTATATGTGTTCTATTAATTAAGATCAATTAACAATTTAAATTAATTAATTAATCAAACACATATTTACTAAAATAGATGTTTGTTGAATCAATTATCTAATTGGGTTTATTTGAAAATAATTTCCCAAAATTGAAATAATTTTTTTTAAGTATAATTTTAGAAATCTGAAAAAAAAAATTAATTTTATGTTTTGTTATTTTTTTAATTTTCAGTCAACCGGTCCGGCCTGACTGGTTCTGGCCGAAACGGTCTGGTTCAGTCCAGTGCAACTAGCCGAATCAGTGGGTCGGATCAGTCAGAACGAGAACTGGTCTAGTACCAATGTTGAGAATCGGGTACGTGTACGCAGCGGAAAACAAAAATGTTACACGAAAAACAATTTTAATCACATAAACACGTACTCGATAATAGTAATTAATTGCGTACCTTAATGCTTCCAGTGCAAATTAAAATACAACATGCATATTAATTCGATAATTAAATCATGTAGCATACTCGTAGTAAATCACAATTCATACATAAACAATTTCACGAAAACATTCAAGCAAAATCATACATAATCAATTTTACGAAAACATTCAAGCAAAATCACAAATACCAATATAAGCATTTAATTTAATCAATATTATATGTTTTTCTATTAATTAAGTTCAATTTAACAATTTAGATTGATTAATTAATCAAACACCTATTTACTAAAATAGATGACTGTTGAATCAATTATCTAGTTAGGTTTAATTGAAAATAATTTAAAAAAAATTAAACTCAATTTTATTTAAGTTTAATTTTAAAAATCCGAAATTTTTTTTTTTTTTTTTTTTTATTTTTTTTATTTTGTTTTTAATTTTTTAATTTTTTAATTTTTTAATTTTTTAATTTTTTAATTTTTTAGTGAACCAATCTGGTCCGACCGGTCTGACCGGTTCGAACCGAAACGGTCCGGTTTAGTCCGGCCTAGCTGGCCAAATCAGTGGGTCGGATCAGTCAGACCGAGAACCGGTCTGACCGATCCGAATCCTCGTCGATTCGTTAAGTTGGATCGAACGGAACCATCGAACCGGCCGGTCCGATCAGTTTGATCCGGACAAAATTAATATCGGCAGTTTTAATAACTTTCAGATCTGAGATTCGAATTTAAAACAATTTTAAAGCTAGAAAAAATCCTAAACAATATTTGAAAAATATTTTAAACTCTCGAAAAACACCCAATTAAATAATACAACAATTACAATTTTAATAAATCGAACATGCATTAAAATAAGCAAAATGCATTAACACAATTAATTGCGCAACGAGCTCTTATACTACTGTTGGGAAACGGGCACGTGTACGCAGCGGAAACAAAAATGTTATATGAAAATTAATTTTAATCTTATAAACACGTACTCGATAATAGCAATTAATTGCGTACCTTAGTGCTTCCATTGTAAATTAAAATACATCATGCTCGCAGGTCTCGATGAACCAATGACTCTAGTTCAATCGGGACATATGAATCGAAGGGATCGTATTGTACGTTAACTATATCAAAAGGTTCTTGCAGGCTCTTCATTTGTATCTATGGAATCATGACGCGTAGTTGCTAGACGCCAATCTTGATTCGTTGGTGATTAAGGTGAAATGAGCTTCATCTTAATCGTAACTCATTGGGACGAATTTTGACCACAAAGGATTGTGGGCCCACGGCTAGCTTAAACCTGAACCATCGAGGGTCACACTGCTCGTGAACATGAGATCATTTAATGAACGGTCAGAGATAAAAATATTTTATCTTTGCATGATTGGAAGTCAATACGATTGGATCCAATAGTCGTAATTTGGAAATATGAATGAGAATAAGAAAAGGAAAAGAATAGGCGAACATCTTAGTGGACATTCTAAATCGGGAAGTTTCCAAATTTAGAAAGTGCACTGAATTAGGGTTTCCACTTGTAGAAAGTTGGAAATCGAGAATTGAAGGACGAGGACATTATAATGATTCAGAAAATGTAATCGTTACAATTTATAGATCATTGAATTTAGAGAAACGAGCGAGTAAATAACTAGCGAACTTAAGTAGTTGGGCATGATCCAACTTAAGCACGTTAGGGCATTTCTACAAGACACTATAAATACATGATTTATAGGTCTTGCACATACACAACACATCTCACAAAACCCTAGCCGCTCGCCTCTCTCTCTCTCTCTCTCTCTCTCTCTCTCTCTCTCTCTCTCTCTCTCTCTCTCTCTCTCTCTCTCTCTCTCTCTCTCTCTCTCTCTGTCGCCGCCGTTCCACCGCCGGAAATCGGCCTCCCTTGGCCGATTACTATGGTAGCTCTTTTCATCTTTTCTTTTCTTCCGTTTATTGTAAATATTGCGTGTCTAGTGCCACTTTTTAGTTGATCGAAGTATACGAGGTGAAATCCGAGAGGAGGAAGATCGAAGAATCGATGAACCGAGGAGCAGCCCGAAGACATCGCGTGATCGTCACCGCCGCTGTAGCTCGCACAGTCGCCGCCGATGCATCGCACTTGCCTCTCTCGGATTGGTTTACGTTTCAATCTTTCGTCGTTTCGTGCGCCAACCTCACGCTTCAAGAGGTAATTCTCGAATCCGGAATTCGTTCGATATTAATTTAATTTGATTAAATCATGTATGTTCGTTTTCTTAGTATGTTTTATGATTTTTTATGTTTTACATGTTTGCATGAAATTCATGATTTACTGGGAGCACGTTAAATCATTTAATGCGAGCATGCTAATTGATTTACTGTCAATTAATTTAATTCGCATGATTGTTGTTTTTAATTTCGCTGGAAGCGCAAAGGTACGCAATTAATTGTTTATTATTATCGGGCATGTGTTGATGTGATTTTAATTCGTTTAATTCGCATAATTTTTTTATTTCCGCTGCATACACGTGTCTGATTCCCAACAGTATTATCATAGCTTGTTGCGCAATTAATTGCGTTTTTATATGATATGCTTATTTTGATGCATGTTCGATTAATTTAAATTGTTAAATTGATTTTAATTATAAGAACACACATATAATATTGATTATACTTCAACTTAATTACTAGTACCTCAACATTATTTGATATATTTATGCTAGTTGAGGTCCAATAATTATTTTGAAAACCCGATAACTAATTAATGTAATTAATTATATAGTTAGGTCGTATGTTCCTCTTAGGAAAATATGCGCTTCCATATACCTTTATAGAACATAGATGTAGGAATCACATAGACCAATCCGAACCTTGTGATGACATAAAACTTTTTTTATAAAAAAAAATCCCTCATTCTTAATCTAATTAAGAATTATTTCAAGCTATAAAGAAAAACAAATTTGTTGAATTTTTCTTTCCTTCTGCCAACGATTGACTTATGTTTAGCCCTTTACCGTAGTGCAGTAAGCCGTGTTAGCGGGGAGTGTTATGGTAAAGTAAGTTGTAATTCAATTGACGTAACGATGAAGGTAGCCATAGAAAAGGTTATGATAGATTAACGTGGTCGGCTAGATTAACTAGGGACTGCATTAGTTTGGCATAATAAAGTTCTATGAGCATCTTTGATTGGTAGGTTAGACTTGGCACACGACAATTTTTAATTCGCGAGATTAACTTAGGTCATTATCAAGTGTGAGAAAAATTAATTTAGGGTCATATAGAGGATACGATTGATTGTGATCTACCTTTGGGCAAATATAATCGAGCTAGATTAACTACGAGTTATATTTGTCTATTGGACCTAAAGTCCATTAAAGAAAAATCGGTTTTCTCGTTTGTCTACTAGAGGGAAGTGGAACTCGATAAAATTAGTGGGAGAACAGTTAAATAACATAAGTCCAAACATTTAATTGTAAAATTCATTTAATACGAATCTGTAATAATCATTTTCTCTAAACCTCTGATAATCATGTCTAAGAATCCCATAATGTCAATCCTCGACAATAAACTCAATGGCCCTAATTACCTAGATTGGTTGCGTAGTCTTAAACTTGTGCTAACCGTTGAGGGACGTCTCTATGTCCTTAATAAGAGACTTCCTGCCACTATACCCGACATTGGGACCGATGCTGAAAAGGAAACTTATGAAGCATTGAAGAAAGACAACACTCATGCTAGGTGCTATATGATAGCCGCCATGGTGCCCGCGCTTGCGAGGAAATATGAGTCTCATAAACATGCTTTCGATATCAGGGCTCATCTCGATAGAATGTATAGTGAGAATATTAGGGATCGAGGTACGCTGCTACAAAAGACTTGATCATTGCAAGACTGCGCAAAGGGACTTCGGTCCACAAGCACTGTGTCAAATTGATTACTCTCCTTGAAAAGCTAGTGAATCGTCATGTCACCCTCCCTGCCGGCTCTCGTTGGATTTGATCCTATTGTCTCTTCCTAGTTCCTATGAATCGTTCATAGTGAAATTCAACATGAACAAACGAGATCCTCCCTTGGATGGGTTAATGAACATGTTGGTCGGTTTCGAGTCCACCATTAATAAAGAGAAGTCTGTTCTCTTTGCTGCTACTTCCGGAAAGAAAATTTCTTCCCAAAAGAAGAGAAAGGAAAGAGTTCCCTTCCCAAACAGCAAGTTCGAAGTGGGTGAAGGTAGTGGGGGCCCCAAGGCAAAGGTCAGCAAGCAAGTTGATGATGCTTTCCATCATTGTGGAAAGAATATTGGCGCCGCAACTGCAAGGCTTACCTAAAGCAGAAACGTTCTGAAAAGGGTACGTATTTCATTGACATAAATTTGTATGTCCATTCTTCTTCTTGTATATTGGATACGGGTTGTGTCTCATACTTATGTAATGATTTGCAGCTAATGACAAGAAGTAGAAAACATAGAGCGGGTGAGACCTACCTAAGGATGGGGAATTGATATGATCCTAACTACATCCAACACGAAGAATTGGAAGACAAGGAAGACGGAAATTTGTTGGACAAGTCGAATTTCATGCATCCCGAAAGTCCCGTATAATTCTGGCAGAGTACACTATTTGGCTTATTAGTTTCTCAGCTGAAGTTCAATTAAGGTGATTCGAATTGCTACGGAAAGACAACTTAAAAATCTAAAACTTTGTTGTTTTGATCCGAGAGAGATTCGGAGTGGAAGAGGTCAGAAATCGAGCTTGAAGTGAAGACACGTGCACAGCCAAATGTCTACTCGAGTTATGAAGAATATTCGTGTCATCGACTTGATATTTGGAGTTTAGATTTTATTAAATTACGTTTTTATATTAGGTTTAATATATTTATGTTATTTTAGAGTTAGTTATGGCTAGGATTTTCTTATTTATTAGTTTCCTTATTATAAATTAGGTAAGAGTCATTTTCCTTGTGAAAAATGAGTCTTTTTTAGATCTTATAAATATGTAGCCAATTTGGCTGATTTTAATGGACGAATTTTGATGATTAAATGGAGTTTATTCTCTTTGGTTCTTTAAGAACTGTTCAAACATTTCGGTGGATTCCGTTTGTTCACCCAGACTTATCAACCGATCTTCCGCAATCGATTGTGGCGTCTTCACATACCAAGGTTCTTGCCTCTTTATAGGCAATGGGTCGCGGTTCCACCTTTGATTCCTTCTTTGGACTGTCCTGGATTTGATATCCGAAGTATTGATATCGGGTCTCGTCACGATGTTGGTGTGGGCCGTATATATTGTTGTAATACAATTTGCAACGATTGAGATTAAGAATGGTATTAATTTGCTCAATATTTCTCTTATTTATTTGGTTTAATGAATGTGAAGGACATTTATGACATTTCATGACTATTCTTATGCTTTCTAGGTGAAGTCCAGGTATCCAACTATTGCTATTCATTGCGTGTGCTTATAAATGAGGATATTCCTGCAATTAACGAATTCAAATCGAGGTTATAGTTTTATATTTAAATATATTAATTACTTTGTTTTTACATTTATTTCGTTCATTACGATTTATTAGCATACATTTTTTATTTCAGTTTCATTCGGAGTGAACCGAATAGTGGACAAGTGATAAGTCAGATGTCATCGCAGTCTTCTTACTCGATGCAAGATGATTTCATACGTAAGACTGTTAGAAATAATTTGGACGAATTGAGTGACACAAATGAGGTAATAACAATGTATTTGCTATATTATTTATTCGTAAATTTTCAATAAAATACAAATATGAACCATTTATCAAATCTTATTATAACTATATTTAACTATTGTTTATTTTCACATTATAGGATTTCTAACTCTCTTCATTACTATCGCATGCAATCCTCAACGGCATGAAATACAAAGGGTGTTGAAAGATACAAATCTCATACCGGAGGATCGCCAGACATTTTGTGCCGTGTGTTCAAGATGAAGCTCGATAGTATGATGATAGAAATTAAGAAATGACATATATTCGGACGTATTAGAGCATGTAAGTATTAAATTAGATCTCAATTTATAATTATACATTTACTAAAATCATAGGAATTAGAGATATGGATCATGTGGGAGTTTAAATATTTATTTATTCATTAACTAAATTAATGCATATTGTTTAATATCATTTATTTACAGTTTCTCTCCAGACGTGTGCACTATTGAATTTCTGAAGTGAGTCTACCGCATGCAAATATTTTGTTGTGGTTTCATAATGATGAAAAGCGCAAGACCCCAAAAGAAATTGACAGGATTATAAGTACTGAAATTCCTGACGAATAAACCAACAGAAAGATGTACCAGTTGGTGGAGAAGTATATGATACATGACCGTACGGTCAGGCGAATTTAAAATCTCCCTGTATCAAGGATCGAGTTTGCATGAAGCGATTTCCAAAGCCATTTGTGCAGCAAACTGAGTCAGATGCAGAAGGTTATACTGTGTACAGAAGAAGAGAAAATGTCAAAACACTTATGAAGAAGAAGACTACTCTTGACAATGGGTTTGTAGTTCCGTACAATCGGGAAATTGTTGAGTAAATACAAAGCTACCATTATTATAGAGCTATGCCACCAAAACAAGTCAATCAAATACCTGTTCAAATAGGTCAACAAGGGCCATGATCGTGTTACGACGGCATTTTATGAAACACGCAATACAGATGGCGGTGCTGAGATTCGTGATGAGATAAAGATGTACAACGACTGCCGATATCTTTCGGTATGCGAGGCAATGTGGAGGAAGTTTAATTTTGATATTCATTACAAAAGCCCATATATAATTAGGCTAAGCTTTCATCTCCCCGATCATCAGCCGGTATTGAATGAAAACCAATCATTACAAAGTATTCTAGATACGCCATCTGCCAAGCAAGCGATATTCTTAGCGTGGTTTGCGGCGAACAAGAATTGTCCACATGCCACGGACTTGAGGTACAAAGATTTTCCACAGCAGTTTGTGTATAAGGAGGGTTCTCGCACTTGGACGAGCAAAGAAAGGTTTATAATGTATTCATGGATGCTATATCTAATGACCATGGTGGAATGTTCTTTCTATATGGTCATGGTGGGACGGGAAAGACGTTTCTCTGGAAAATTCTTTCGGCTGCAATCCGTTTCAAGGGAGAGATTGTCATTAATGTTGCATTCAGTGGTATATCATCGTTATTGCTTCCCGGTGGAAGTACAACTCATTCTCGGACTACCCATAAATGTACACCAGACTTCTACCTACAGCATAACGCAACAAAGTCCACAAGTGGAGTTGCTAATTAGGGCTAAGCTTATTATATAGGACGAGGCACCTATGATGCATATGTATTGTTTTGAAGTGCTTGACAAGACAATTAAGTCAATATTACACGTAGACAAACAGTTTGGAGGTAAGGTGGTTGTTCTTGGAGTAGATTTTAGGCAGATTTTACGAGTTGTACTCAAAGCATCAAGGTAGGACATAGTACATGCTACGGTAAGCTCCTCTTCGTTGTGGAATTTCTGTCGTGTCATGATGTAGAGTAAGAACATGAGATTGTAGTCATGTTCTTCTCCAACTAATGTGGATGTGGTAAGAAAATTTGGTGACTGGATATTGAAGGTTGGTAATGGGGAAGTTAGGGAACAAAATAATGGAGAAGCTTCGCTAGAGATTCCCGAGGACATGCTGATTGGTGATTCAGAAGATCTATACTAACCAATTGAACGATTAGTTGTAGTATAACTCGATTGGGTTTGATCCATGTTCACTCGATTTGAAGGATCACCTAGCAATTTTGTTTGTTTAGGAATAATACCTTTAGCCTTTTCTTTTGTAACATGTTCCAAAGATGAGTGCGGACTTCCATATACTGTAGTATACACATTAAAACCCTAGATATTAATTATATGTGGAAATATATATATATATATATATATATATATATATATATATATATATATATATATATATATATATATATATATATATATATATATATATGTGTTAAATGCATTATATAAACTTAAATATAATTAGATATTTAAACTTGTATTTCAAAAATATTTGACTTCTTATAATATGAAGAGATGTAAATATTCATTAAGACCATTCAATAAAATTTCATACATGCGTACCATATAATATATATTAATAAAGACGCAATTAAACCTTATATAGTTGAATAGCTAACCATTGGATATGTCGGTTAGAACGTCGTTATCACGCATTCGATCAAGATTAATTCCCTTGAAGGCGTCATCAAGCAATTTCTTTTGTCCAGTAATGCTTCCTTTATCTCGTTTGCTTCCAACTTGTTCAATCATTATTTCTTTGCATTTTCCTTTATCAATATAACCTACACGTTTATATTGATGAATAGTAAAGGATAACGTATTTAATAATAAATATTAACCATACCCAATCAATAACTACAAAAATAGGTATGTATATATGACGTACTATTGTCAGACATGTTTCTAGCGAATTGGTTCTCTTTCATCTGAGATCTGTCGACAGTCAATTGACAGGACTTTGGAAAACCTGCGATTTTTTTATTGTTGTAATGTTTTCATATTAATTTGTTGTACTTTAATATATATATATATATATATATATATATATATATATATATATATATATGACAAAATGATAATACTTACTTCCAAAAAAGTTTGGAGACAAAACATTATTGTCCATGATGACTTCTCGAGTTGAAAATACTGACTGAATTGGAGTTTGTTTATCTCAGTCCAATGAATTTGAACAAATAACAGTTAATTTAAAGAAAATATATGACCATGTAATAAAAACAAATACAGTTTGTTATGATCTATATATCCATAATTTAAGAAAAATATTTCATCTATAGAATTATGAAGTAAATAACGATTATTGATAACTTACGTTGGTAAGTATTTGCTGGAGACCTAGTGTTATGAAGGTAATCCTGTGGCCATGGGCTTGCATCCCTTTTAATAATTGTTTCTATTGATAGATCTGAAACCATAGATAAAAAAATTAATCGAAAATACACCTGAAAAATATTTACATTTACAACACGAATATGTAGCTTACCAATAGGTACATCGTATAATATAGATTTTTCAGGTGAAGAAGGCTTCTTTCGTTTATTATGCATATGTAAATACTATGCACATAAACCTGCAAAACTTAAGTTGCACAATTAGATGTGTGTATGCATGTTTCTATTAAATATAATTAAATGTAATCAATATTTGTAGCATTCAAAAATATCTCTTCATCGCTGTGTCTTAGAATGGGAAAAAAGAAGAATATATTGTAATTATATACATAGAAAATTGAATGACTTTCATATGAAAAAAATGTTTCATATAAATTGTTAAATCGTTTATAAGAGATATGTATATAAACACATAGATCTTATATGAATAAGATCTACTCAACTCGAAAATGTTTATATGTAAATAAATAAAATAAAATTGTATACGTAACATAAAACATACTTTGAAACAAATGCGAATAAAAATTGTATAAATGTTCCACAATATACATAAATTGGACTAAAGTGTAAAGTCATGACTATATGCAGAAAATAAAAAGTAGATATATTATTTCGAGAGCCTAAGGAAAGATGAAGAGATGATTACACAACGTGAACTATATGTGATTTAATAGCAATACATAGTAAATAACTAATAACTACATGTACTCGTTCGGTAAAACTATACTCGAACACTATAAAATAAATGAAAAAAAAAAAGTTAACTACAAAATATCGATCTTATATGCCACGTACCGTATTGCGTGGATCGGATTGTAAGAATACTATTATACTCAATATTTATAAAAAGAGAACGATATCTATATGATGATTGAATAATATAATTTTTCTGCACTTTATACAACCAATGAAATGAAATAAACGGTGTATATATATAAGATGGTAAGAAGTAATTATTCAAAAATTATAGTAATTAGTTCCTAATTTAATGGTTGATTTGGATATTTTGTAAGCATGTTACAAAACTATTTAATGTACAAAATTTTTCTTGCAATAAATAGTCAGATTCTAGTTAATGAAACATAATTACCTAACTTTCATTAATTAATAGTAATTTTATAATAAAATAGATTTATTATCCGTTTTAAAAGTCTCTATATGTTGATCATAATACTTAATGGTTACTAAATTATAGTAATAATCCCTGAATTATAGTAAATGTAAATAATATAAAAAAACAATCACAATCCTACATTAATGCCTAAGTTAGAGTAAATGTGAATAATATGCTTTTTAAATATTCCATTTTTTTTCCAACTAATCCCTAAATTATAGTACATGTTGATATTATATTAAGGAAAAAAAATATACTCTTGGTTCAATATATATATATATATATATACGTATTTATGTATATATGCAGTATACGCCATGTCATTAAATGTGTTCATAATTTTATGTATAAACGAGA